>VZTY01011783.1:50067-93648 GCA_013400935.1 Turnix velox | reverse complement strand
TAAGTGATCTTAAATATCACCTGGTTCCAACCTCTCTGCCATGGACAGGGACATTTCCCATTAGAGTAGGTTCCTCCAAGTCCTATCCAGCCCAGACTTGAACATTTCCAGGGCCCGGGTATCAAAAACTTTCCTGGTACATTTGTATTTAATTACCTTAAATGCAAAAGGACCCTAATCAGTTTTTTATCTCCAGATGGTAGATTGAATATGAGAAACAACAAGTGGCCATCATGAGACAAATTTCCAATAATCAGTTTTTTAATCTTGAGAAACTCAGTCTCTGGTTTATTTTAAATTTCAAAAAAAAATTTTTCATTCATTTGCCTTTCTCCAACTATGCTTGAAGGCAGTGCTTTGCTACAAACCAAAGAACAAAACAAGTAGCAGCATCTGATACTTACCTGTGGAAGTGAGGAAAGAATTTTCTCTGACAGACCTTGTGTGCACCTCAGCCTCAGATAGACTGGGGACAATGTAATTACACATCAGCTGACAGTAAGTACATGCATGTCTTCTAACGAAAAAAAAGAGCATGAGAGAAAAGGTTGTTTTTAACTCTTCACATCACTTTTTTCTGACTTCTTTATTCATCAGAGAACTAAATTTTATTTGGTGGAGAAAATCTCTGTGGTTAAGGATACCAGAGGCTGATTTTAAAAATAATGTATGGAGGTTATCATTAAAGAGAAAAGAGATGTGATGATAAAAAGAAGTGTTTTCTAAAATTTTCCCAGGTTTTGTTTTCCAAACAATCATGAGATTATCAAATTTTGACCAAAAAAATAACTTCAAGAAATGTCACATGCATTGGCTGAAAATATTACTAAAGATTTCAGTCATTCAAGAGAAACAGCTGTCATGAATCTTTCTGGAACATAAATGAGAGAGATTATTTCATGTGTAAATAGTAAAAGAGTGGATCATGGAGAATAAATTAAAGCATATTTGGCACAAATCATGAGATGTACTGAACAGCATTCACAAAACATGCTCTATCTTAAGTAGACCAAGCAGTTTGACTTTTTACATTTGCAAATCTGTTCAAATAATACTTGGGAGGTTTTTGTGGTTTTTTTTTCAGTAGCTTGTCTCTTTAGCATAGTTTTAAAAATATTTATTTTTAAGCCCACTGCTAGTATTCTCAGATTTATTTTTATTTCTAGTTTTTCAGTCTTCTAACCTGGATATTGTCATCATGATAAATGGTTAGATTAGCAAAGTGTGCTTGAATGAACAACTGACAAAATGTTACAGTAATTAGATGCTTAATAATTTGTATGCAATTTTTCATTTGAATTTCATTGTCCTTTATTAAGGGCATTAAATGTGTGCTATGGGTTTATGTGCAGCCATAATGTAATGTAACCATTACAAAAATCTATAGCTACAAACAAAGAATTATAGGAAACCATTAACAAAAACTAGTGTTCTGTAATCGATCTGTAGCTTACCATAAATTGAGCTTAGTGCTGTCACACTGTCCTGGTATTCCTTTATGGCCATGACAGAAGTATTGGAAAGGAGAATTTCTATACTAAGAAATCCTTTGTTTAACAGTCGTTATAGCTAGGTCACTTGTATAGATCTTTAGTAATTTCTATTACTATACATTCTCTTCTGTCTAGTTTGTCTTAATGCTTCCCACAGTGTGTTAGTCAAAACAAAGCATCCTATTCCCACTGTCACCACAGTACATGGTAGGACTCAATAATAAATCTCTGTATATTGAATAACAGTGTTCTTAAAAGTGTTCAAGAATTACTTTTTTCCTTTCTAGAAGAGCCTCACCAATTTGTGATTCTGTTTAAAATCTTTCCATGCAAATATAGGTGACAGACAAGTACTTATTTTAGATTTCTGTGTGTGATGTTTCCCAGATAAGTGAAGTTCTATGCTTTGTTTTTATTACACTTCATATTCTTTATTTCCGATTGTTTCTCTTGTTTTATTAAGATCAATATGTCTTCTCAAGTATTTGCAAAATAGGTATCATCTACACTTGTTTTCTCAATGCTGTCATCTCAATCTTACATGAAAATATTAAATAATACTTGATAAAGTACAGTTTTCTGTGATATATGGAATTTCTAATGGAAACTGGCATCACAATATTAATAACAGATCTTTGTGCTGACTTGAGATTTCTTTTTGTCTTGTTTTCATTTAATTCTGGCCAAATAAAACATCACTAATTTAAAGAAAGCACGTATTTACCACTCTGTGTTATTGGTATGGAGAGGATTTCTTTCAGTAAGACAAAATGCTTTACTTATACAGAAAAAGAAGTCTTAGTTATATATTAATACTAGTGTCTCTGAATGATTCCCTTAGCAATAAAGGATTATGCAGTAGTAAAAATAAAGCATTTCCAACATACTGTAAGAATTAGATATTCCATATAATTGCTAAAAATATTTAACTTGAATTTCTTATTCCAGAATTCAGAATTATGCTACAGCTTATAAATTTGCACTGGGAAAAGTGCAGCTGGTAGTGGGAAACATACAGAACACAACAGGTAAAAAATTAATCAATAGCTTTCACAAATACCATGAAATCTCCACAATTTCAATCTATGTGCTCTAAAAATTTACATCTCAAATTAATTACTTTTTTATTGTTATTGTTGTGAGATACCTTATTCTTGGAATTGCCATTAAGGTCATGCATAATAAAAATATTTCTTTAAAGTACAAGATGAGTTTGATAAGGAGCATAGAAGCCATAAGATAAGCCTACATTTCAAATATATTCCACATACCAGCAAATTTCATGGATAGTTCAGAAACAGCAAGTGCTGGGGAAGGGTTTCATACTGCAAATTCATCATCTTTTTATGCTTGTTGGAACATAATTAATGACAATCCCATAGATCAGATACACATTGTTAAATTTCACAAAGACACTAATAGTTTCTTCATTTATGAAAATAGGTTGCTTTAAAATGCACAGCCTGAACCTTATTTTGTATCCACAAGTTCTCAGGATCCATTCTCTTTCACATGGCTTTAAACATTTTTCAGTGAAAGACACCCAGACTAAATCAATTAAAGAGTAATCTAAATACATACGAACACAAAAGAGAGACAAAAGGATAAAAGAATCAACTGTGAACAGAACGGAGTCTTTTCATAAATACAATACATTATTTCTTACAGGATAAAATTCACATTACTCTGAAAGCCCAAGTAATCATTGTGTGAGAGAGAATGTGTGAATGGGATGAAAAGATAAAAATCAAACACTCCACAAAGTAAGGTAGGGTAGGGGTTGTAGAAGAACTTCCCTGCAATGGCTACAGCAACTAATACAGCATAGGAATTAGAGCATTATTCGTACTACAGCAGTTAGAGAGTTTGTTGCATTCTCTTAAGATTCATTACATGGATTTTAGGCAGGTCTGCTCACATCACCTGGGCTGCTTTTCTTTCTGTCTTACACTTGACACATTATAATACATCCATCTTAACTGAGCTTTCTACTACTACTTTGAGCCATGATCACAAGATCATATTACAAGGGGTTACCAATTTTGTAAGTTATCTTTCCCTCTCTCCAGTTAGAAAACTAGAGTTCAGATTAGACTGGATTTGTAGATTTCCATACATATTCTTCAAGCAATTTGGATTGTCTTGATCAGAGAGTTACATATTGTCCACATACTTGATACAAGATGGCATAGGTAAACATGCTAATTGACAAGACAGATTTTGACCTGGAGCTATGAAAGTCTAATTTTCTAATGTCTCATTTTGTCATGGCCTTGTTACATAGATGAAAATATCACTTACAATTACTCAGCCAAAATAGTCCTCATTTTTTACCTAGTAATTAACATTAATTAATGTAAATTGTGAATAACCACAGAATTAGGTCCATTAGAATAAATCAGACACATGACAACTGTAAAAAAGGGATGCAATTATGAAACTAATATTGTGGCTAGTAGATGTTTGTGAAGATTCAGTCTTCTGATGAATATTGAAAGTTTGTCCACCCACCACTCTTTCATTCCCCTTTTTTCTCCTACACTTTCTAAATTCTTCCTTAAATGAACTCCATTATGTAATTCTCAAGATACGCAGGGAAAGAAATGACCCATTCAACCACAAAATAGATCAGAATTAAATACAGCAGCACAATAGAACATTTTAACCAACACATAAAGATACAATGAGCAATTAAATTATGCAACACAGCAGGCAAGTCCTATCCACCACCTTTAAAGTAATCCGTGCAAAGAAATGATACAGTAGTCTGCCTAGTAATCTCATGGATGTATGTTTTAAACTCTGAGCAAACTGAAATTCAAAAAAATACAAAGAATTTTTCAGTGTGCTCTTGGCTGGCTCTCTAATGTGGTCTGTCTGAGATTTGGTCCAGTTGGCCACTCTGAATGACAGATGGCCACCCTCCTTTCTCAAACAAGAGAAAAAGGAATCAAGAGATTTATGAGTTTAAAAATATACTATAATGAAATAATCAATAAAATAAAAAAGGAAAGCTATAAAATGGTATGCAGTGTGTACAAAACCTCATCAAGCTCGCAAGATGACAACTGCATCGCCAGCAGACACAGGGAGAGTCCCAGACTGAGGTCAGTTCAGTCAGGAGCTGGATGCCAGATCTGGAGTCAAGAGTGCCTGCATTGGGATCAAAGACACATTAATATCCAGCCTTTCCTGGACATCAGACACTGAAGAAAGAGGGTTGACCTTTTGATTCCTCAGCTTGTATATTTAGTATGGTGCAGCTGGAATGGGATACTCCTGTTGGTCAATTTTGTGTGACCTGTCCTGTTGCTCCTCCTTGCAGTTGGGAACCTTCTATGTTTTTCTGCTTCTGACCCTCCAGTGGGACAAATGAAAAATTTTCCAACCTTAGTTGTCATAGTAATAAATGTAAACAAGAGCATCTTGCATATTATTCCTTGGTATAATCAGGCCTTATCAGTCTGAGAGTGAGCAGTTTCTGAACAATATGCTGCTAATTTCAGGGTTCAGTCAGACAGAAGAGGCTTAGCTGAAAAGTGAAGTTACAAACCAGGAAATTGTTACTGTTTTACCTCAAACCAGGAAAAAAGGATTGGGAGGATGTATAGTATAAGCTGTTTCTACAAAATATTATCAAACATATATAAAATAATTTAGTCTCAGTGATCTTCATAACTAAATGGAGTTACCACGGGTGTTAACATTTGATCTAGTGAACTGAGAACAGTTGAAATTTGACCTTAATCATTCAGGACACTAGCAAATATTGAAAGGAGCAGTTCAGAGGTTTAGAAAAGCTCTCTCTGAGAATACAACTCAGGAAATTTTCTTATCTGACAACCCTCAATGGACTATTGTCATTACCTTTGTACAGACAGATATACAACATCCAAACGGAATTTGACAGTCTAATAGGGAGATCTAAATCCTGCTATCATGTGACTACTTGTCTTCACATACTGATTATGTCTGACATAGCACTCTTCAGAGTGCTGGTAATAAATTATCAGAAAATGCAGCAAAAGGACATTGCTACTGACCTGGAGAGAACCTAAACCATATGAATCCACAAACAAGATTAGTTATTGGTTTTATTACACAGAAAAATAATTGCTTTCAGTGGACTATATGAAAATGATCTTATATGTATTTTTATTAGTGTTCATTAAGACTTTATCCTTTTATTAAAAGAAAGATCCACACCAGATGCAAACTGAAAGAAAAATATATTGGCTATACTGCTTTCAATTTGTTTCACTAATTGTAGATAATTGCAGAATCTTTTTTGATCCCTATGATTTACATATTTTCTGCATTGTTCATAAGACAAACCTGGAATAAAACAGGAGCAGTACCACTGAGCATTCACAGCACTATGTACAACAGATATGGAGATCTGATACATAAGAAAATAAAATGTCCACATTTAACATATATACCTGCATAATCACAACAAGCAGTAATATTAGAGAATGTAATCATTTATGCAATTGCTGAATAATGTGTATCATCCAAATGATGTGTATGATATAGTTTTGGTTTACTCAATCTTCTAGGTTGGAAGGGACCTTTCAGATCATCATGTCCAACCATCAGATCAACCCAATTCTGACAAGCCTTGTACCTGGACAGGGACTTGAACCATTGACCCCCAGATTAGGGGTCTGATACTCTCCCAACTGAATTACACACCCAGACATACACTTATTACTCAAGTACCTTCCAATATATTCTATAGCTTTTAGCAGACACTCAAAAGGCATAAGAAGAAAGAAGGGAAAGTATTACATAGGTAAATTTCTATCTGGATATTAGTGTAATTATATCAGTCAAAGTTGGTGCGATTGCTTCCTTTTCCAAATATTAATTGCTGCTAAAAAAAAATGCTGAAAAAGCTCAATGAAAAATGAAAAGAACAGTTAGTTAAGAAAAAAGGAGGAAAGTTAATTTGTATATGTTTTTGAATTGTTGTACATGCTTGTATTTATCATAACTGTGGTGTGAGGATTTAATTTTAAACCCAGGTAATTCATTTTAGAAGAGAAGATGAGAAAATGTGCTCCCATTTAAAGAATGAGTTCTGTCAGTGTTTCTCTGCAATGCAGGCAGGGCACTTCTTACTCTGCTATTTAAGGCTGAGAAGGAACTAGCAATTTAGAAGCTAAAGAAACCCATATTACTGTGAACATAATAGGCCTAGTGTATAACAAGCCCTGGTCTTCTCCTTGAATATTGCTAGACAGGGTAAAAATATTTTGCGGCTCCTGGGACAATAGTTCTAAATATTCTATGATTTTAAATACACATTACATTCAATAGATAGTAATCATTGTTCCATGGTATGGTAAATACCTAATCATTTCAATAGCAAACATATCTTTGCTACAAATTTGAGAATTTAAAGTACATTTAGATTAGAGGGAAAAGTTCCATACAGTAACGACATACAAAAGAAACTTCAGTACTGTAACCACAAACAAAAGTGTGTTAAACTCCTCTCAGATTCCCACCTCTTTGAGAAATGATACCGATGGTGGCTGGAGTGGCAGATTGTTCTGTTTTGTGACAGATTTTATGCTTACAGAAATAGCTTTTTCTACAGTTTCAGAAGCTGATCCCACACTAAAATGCAGCTATTTCAATAGATTTAACAATAGTTTCTTGCAGCTATGCTTGTTACATAAATTCTTAGATACAATAGCTATATAAGGACTCTCAAATTTTCCCAGCAAACAACTGTGTCCTCAGAACATTATTGTCTAAAAAAAAGCATAACATCTATTCCTACTTTTTGCTTTAAAAATAACAGATATTCAAGAAAGAAAACCATTTTCCTACTCCATTTTTAGTTCTTCTAGGTTTTTTTATCCTTAAACCCCTAAAATTCAGTCCATTAATTAGGTCAGACAACACAGATATGCAAATAACTTACATGTGATGATACCCTGGAAGGATTAGGTACGTGAATTCAAAGTTGACTCAGCCCTCATTTGTGGCATATTAAGGCACAGATCCTAAGATCCCCGTTTGGGCAACCTTTTGTGGCAAACTAAGACACCAACTCCAAGTGGTGATCAAAGAAATTTGATTGAGATACAGTGCTGTTTATATAGCAGCTTGTTAGCAAGCAGTAATTTTTCATCTTAGCAGTTATATTTTATCAGTTAGTTTCTCATCCTAAAACCTACAGACTAAACATATCCGCTATCTACAAATACCAGGTGTCTTTCTTGTTTCTGTTAGATCTTGTTCCCAGTGCCATTCACTGCTCCCATGGCTTCACTCCATCAAGTATCATTGCATCTTTCTCTCAAGGTCAATCCCTGTCTGCAGAGCTTAATGACTGCTCTGCATATCCCACACTCATTAATCCAAACATACCTGAACACTGCAGTGGTCCTATTGTACTCTGAGAGTTCTTATGCCACTAAAATTTAGCTTCAGAATGTTTTTATAGAGTCTAAAAGACATGATCTCAGTCATTGTATCTCAGTGGGCTCAAACAAATACATCCAGTTTTTCAGTATGTTCAACTGAAAAGCCTAAGATGAAATAGATTCCAGAGAGAGCGTGACTCAAATTTATAACTTAGTGTATTCCTTTGGGAGATGCAGATTCAGTCTTTTCACAAAGCATACAGGATTTAAGTCTCAAAGAAGGATTTAAGCAGTGCTCCGTCCTTTTTGCGGGTTTTATTTCCTTTTTTATTGGTTCCCATTTCAATTTACCATGATTTTAATCATCTAATTTTTACAAACTTTGTCAATCTGCATGGGCTGAATGTCAAGCAGTTGGTTTGGCACACTGTGGCAGTCAGGGACCATTGTAAATGCATGAGACTTTTGGCATTGATATTTGGTGAATAAACCAATGCTAGTGTTATAGACCAGCGTTAGTGTTGAAGAAGAATTTGCTTCTATTATATTTTCTGAATTTCATAATCATTAATGTTTCTGGGGTTTTTTACTTTAATACAAGAACTGTAACTAAAAATATATTTTTAACAATTCATAATACAGGAAAAGCAGTGCAATAAATTCTGAAGTAAAATTCAATAAAACTGTGCTAAAGAATCCACAATAAACAAATTATGAAAGACTAAGAACAAGAAAGGGGTACTCACAGGAAAACAGAGAGAATATTCACAAGCAAAGACAGATGTACATGCAGAGTGAGAATCAGCTGTGATTTTGAAATTTGACTAAATTCATCATAATTATCTTATTGAGGAGTACAGAAGAGGGGGGACATTTCCTCCAAATGCAAGAGTCAGTATAAAAAACAGTTTACTTTTACTTAGATTAGCTTTAGTGAGCTTTTCTTTTCCAGGATTAGTTATATCAAGTATGATATTGAAAACCTACAATAACTGAGAGCTTATGTGAAATCTGTTTAATATATCTTAGTGACATTTTCCTAAAACAAACAAGACACTTCTTTTATTCATATGAAGTGGACATTGATGCAAATTATGAGTAATTTATACCACTCTCTTTTTCCTCCATATCAACTTTTTGAGTTTTATGAATCACATGTGCATTTTTGTTTTTTCACAAAACCTTGAATAACCAAGACACAGAGATTTCATACACAAGACCTCTGTTCTATTAGCTTCAGAATAGCTGTTAGATGTTCAAATATTCACACAAAAGAGGCAACACAGTTATTTCAAATTAACATCAGCAACTAGGTTTATATCTTGCATTTATATATATATGTTAGTACTTTTATAGATATGTATTTATGTTTAGAAGCTTCCAACTCTGTCTTTGATTTTCTTAAATTCATTTCAAACTTTTTACCTTACTGAGAGCTGGGAAAAGGGGAGGGCAGAGAAAATGAAGGAAAGTATCTATTACTGACTTGTATAATACCTGAAAATTGCACACTGAATTAGTAAGATTGTTTCTGAAACTGTTTAGAAACTGAAGATATCTCTGAACTGTATGACATACCTTATTAATAAATATTTATGTAAAACTTACAAGGCTACTACTGTTGCATACTTGAACAAAATCCCATTTAGTACTGACAGCTTTCTCTTCATTAGAATGTCAACGTGTCCTCCTACCCATGCAGTGTTGCAACCAAAATTACTTTCTGCCTGGTCTCATCTTGCACAATCAGTATGACCAGAGTTACTCTGACACCTTTTGTTTTATTTGTACCAAAATTTGGCCCATCCTGTGCCAGCTTCAGAGGTTATGAATCCTTCTTCTCTCAGCATTCCCATTCTAGAGTCTTCCAGAAATTCTCACAGAAATAAGCATTATGGGTTTTACACCATTCCAGATGAGAAGGGAACTGAATTAATCTTCTCACTTCTTGATCATCTGTACCTCATGAAGCTATCTCCCATAAAGGATGTGTTGCTTTGGATGCATTTTGTGGTGGGTCCAGATCCTGTTGGTATGTACTGGCTTTTTCTTCCAACAGGCTACTTTTCTAGAAAAAAAGGTTTCATTCTGCATGTCTATGAAAGTGAGATTAATAAGCTAAACAAACTAGAGCAGTTCTGGGTCCACACGGAAGAAGAGCTATAAATACTAACAGATCTTTAAATTCAAAGACTGAAGTTTTTAATATGCCTACACAGCAGCTAAGAGTATGGGGAAGACTGAATCATTACTTCAGATTCAGGTTTCCCAGTTATCACTACATACATAGAGAATTTTTTAGTTACCTAATTATTTCATTGAAGTGCACTCCTGCAGAGAGGAAGTTTGCTACTGTGCAGGGCAAGGAGAGTCTCTGTTTTTAATGATTAAAGATAACTTCTTGCTCTAGGTAACAATGTGTTCCATTTCTGTATGGTAAATTATGTTCTAAAAAGTCTTGGTCTCTGTTTTTGGGATTCAATATTAATTTTGAATCTGCTGAAACTGATTAATAACTCATTTATCCACACATTTTTTGATGTACTCTCAGGTAAATATGGTATCTGCATGAGGTGACAGATATTACAATGCTGGCTGGAAACTTTGGCACTTGTATGGTTAGGTCTGGAAACCAGAGATTTTCATACTGCCAAATGGAATTAGACACATTTGACCAGCTGACTCAAGTCCTAACTATTAAATAATATTTTAATCATAATATTTAATCATTGTTAACAGTTCCTGTTATCCAAAAGAGCTAATTTAAAATAAATCTCTGTATTAAGGAAGAATATAGTTCATGAAAGACAATTATTATTTTGATTCTAAGTTACAACATGAATAAACTACTTGCTGTTTAATATATTATAAATATCTTCTTCTTATGGTCTTAAATATCATTACTTTGGGTGAACACATATACACTGTTAAGCCTTGCAAGTGTTATTTACTGGTTTTGACTGACAAACTAGTTAAAATACACTTACAATGTTCAAATAAGGAAAGTGTGGTTGAAGACAAGACAGTACCTCTTTTCTCAATTCCTTTCTACCTATGGGTGTCTTAATTTTATTTTATTTTTTGCATATATGTCTTCCTACTACAGGAACTGCAGGGAGAAAAGAGCTCTCCACGAGGTTCTCCAGTGACCTATGTCTAGCTGGCTCAATGCCATTGACATGGAGCACTCTTTCTTTGCAGGGAGTGTTTAAGGAGAAGCCTAATAATACAGGAGTTTCAGAAGCATCTTCTCAGGGACCAATGTTTCAGCCAGAATTGCTCCCTGTCGGTTGATATTCTGTTTCATATGTCAGAGTAAATTCAGTGCTTTGAGAAGCTACAAACCAAATAGTCTCCACTGATTATGAACACATGCTTTTACCATTATTTGATCAAATGAGGTCCTATAGATATCCTTAGAGGGGAATACAAAATACTCTCAGACAGAAAGGCCCACTGTTTTTACTGAACCTGCATGTGGAATTCAGCAGACTTAGAAGAAAAAAAAAAGCAAAGATGTCTCTGTGTAGTATAAGCCTCAGTAAATACTACCTTTCCAAACTGATGACAAGTGCTTAACTGTAATTACATACATTTCTAATGCATTTTTTATTTGACGCAAACCCTGATGCAAGGTTTTTCTTCTTTTGCTTCTTGTAAATCTTGGGCTGAACTTTTCTCCTTTCTACAGTGTGATAACTTCAAACTTATCCTCAGTGCCTCACTGATAAAAATTCTGACCCAACAGCATCCTGCTGAATTGCATGAGGCCCTGCAAAGTAGCTTTTATGTTTTAAGGTACAACTACCATAATCTCTTAAACTATTTGATAAATTTTTAATCTCTCTGCCCTTCTTTTTCAGAAGTCTGCCAGGGAAAGATGCCTTGACAGCATCTTATTTTATTTACTTTTCCTGAATCCCTATCTCTGTCATGTTTAATCGTTTATCTTCTCCCTCCAGTTTTTCTCCCCCTCCTCCTCACTTCATTTTTTTCTTTCCATTCATCTCACTGTGGCTGAAGTCCTGCTTTGCCTTATCCTAATTATTGTATAGAATATATTCCACTATCTAAACACACTCCTTGTCACCTAAACTGCTCCTGTACTTTATTACCAGATTCCCACAATGTCATCACTAGTTGTATTTTCTTGCCTTGATTATTTGATCATTGACGATAGAAAGGATGAACTGCAATATATTAAATTTACTCTGTGGGCAATGTTGTTGCCAGGTGACACCCACTAACCACTGCTATAAATACTTAATAATCACCAGATTAGATTTCCTTGTTACTTTTCATTTAACTAGCATTAGGCAACTGTTCTTCCATGATTTAAAATGCATTATAAAACTATTCAGATTAAAGGAGAATTCTGATTGGCTGCTAGATTATTGCCAGGGGATGGATTAATTTGTATGAAGCACACAGTTCTGCATTGCTATTCAGTATATCCAACTGCTAACTTCATTTATTCTTTTCACATATTTTTTTCAGACTAGGACTGTTAAGGAAAACTAAGGGACAACTAAGCAAGCTATTTAATAATCTAGAGGTAACACTCAAGATGAATAGTAAGCATGGGGCTGGGCTGGGGTGCATGTCTGTCTTACATTAATCACACTCCTTATCTCACCTTACTGATTAATATTCATCCAACTAAAATTACTTTTTGTGAGGATAATTAACTACTGCATGGTCTTGAAAATTCCTGTGTGAAATACAGCACTGTAGCATAAACATGATTTACCTATGGCAGCTTTGTGCTTGCACAAAAGTTCTGTCATTTTGGTGTCTGGATTGTATCATAATTAGGAAGATATTTCTCCAGTTTAAATAAAGATTCCAGAAACTGGAATCAGACTGGAAAAACTACATGTGTTTATCTAAGCTAAATTAAAGTTGACTGAATAATGATTTTTCTAACACTTCAATACTTGGATATCTTCATTCTAAACTTGAACCAATCAATGGTAAAGACTACATACATCTTATGTTTATTACATTTAACTTATTTAATCTTCTGTAATTAACAATTTTATCTGTTGATTTCTTGTGATTGATTTAATGAATAAAATGTAACAACACAGTTGCATTTCATGGCTTTTATCCTTTATAGTAACTGTTAGCCAATATTAGTTACATGTTTAGTATGTTCCTTTTCTCATTCAGTATATTCTCATTTCTGTAACCATCAGGAACTCTTTAACTGCTTTTTCCCTGAACTTTTTTGTTATTTGCTCTCTGTTACTTCTTTCCTTCCATTTGCCAGCTCTACAGGGGATAAAACGTAACATGCCTGTCAGATAGAGTATAAATATGTAATATGATATTAATAATAATGCATTTTACTTTTTTTAAATTTTATTTTTAGGCAAAAGAATTTAGGAGATAAAAATTAGCAGAAACTTGTCTTACACATTTTGTGGCTTATTTTCTGCTAACAAAGGTTGCAGTAGTGCCTACAATTGCCAGAATTATCTAATATAATTGATTAAGTCTTCCATTTCCTGCTGTAAAGATACATGTGGAACAACTGTTCACAAAATGGTCAGTCACTGTCTGTGGCCATTTTATTTTAATTTAGGAAACATAACTGATACCAACTTTTTTGTCTTGCAGAATGCCATGGCTAAGGTGACAAGTCTCAGACGTACTCAGAAACCTCAAGCTAAAATTTTAATAGTAAAATAAGCTTTGAAATCTTTGAATCTAAGGCATGCAAACTGTCAAGCATAGGTTTTGTGAATTAGTCTGAAAATTGTTCTTTTCTGATTTGTATGACCTTCTTAAATGAAAAGCTATCTCTAAAAAGATACACTGCATCCATCAGAATATGATTTGCCTGTAGCTGAGCTTACTACCTAATTTAAAGTGTATCCTATTTCACTCACAAAATATCTGAAAGGAGTTTGTATTTCACTTTGCTTTCAATTATGTGATTACAGTTGATTGGAATAAAATGAAAGTAAACAATACAAATGTACAAGTTACTCTGTGATGATATCACAGACATGTTTGTTCTTTTTGTCTAATATTCAACTCTGCATAAATTCTGGGAATAAAGTCTTATGGATCTTGATTAGAGCTTCTAAATATGAAGGAACTTAGTCATTCATCTTGGTTGTTTTTTTCAATTGCCTTCCATTTAGTGAAACTTTTACCTTGGTGAAATCCTAGATTCAAAATGTGAATGCTCAAAATGTGAATGTTTGTAGGAAGACAGTTGTCATAGAATCACAGAATGGTTTGGGTTGGAAAGGACATTAAAGACCATCTATTTCCAACCCCCCTGCCATGGGGAGGGACACCTCCCACTAGATCAGGTTGCTCAGTGCCTCTTACAGCCTGGCCTTAAACACCTCCAGGGAATGGGCATCCACAGTCTCTCTGGGCAACCTGTTTCAGTGTCTCACCACCCTCATAGTAAAGTTTTTTGAAAAATGAAAATAGTCATACATGTATCACAACAATGTAATTGTTATGTGCAAGTATTCAGTTAATTTGCATCACATAAAATTACTTCAAGGATGTTTTCTTATAAGGAAGAGTATGTGATTAGATTATTACCAGTGTGGATTTTTGTATACATGCTTACAGTAAAGCTGTCAGCTCTCTCCAGACTCCATTGTACAGAAATAAAAAACTATGCTCTATATTTTGACTTTTCAAGTTAAGCTTCCCCTGATTTACCTCCAGTTTGTATTTTCTTTTCTTATCTGTCATTATGAATCAATTTTTCTTTCCTTCTCTCACTTTAACTTTCACTCAAGGGAACTCAAACCTGAGTGTGTGCTAACAGGTTCAATACCAGGGTATCAAACTATCTGTACATCGAAAAGTTAAAGAACATATTCTGTTACCTGAGAAATACTTTAAAAATTATTATTCTTCTCAATAAACCATGTATGAAGTATCTTAAAATCATGATGGATTCATTTATTAACTTAATGAGAATGTATACTCTCAATTTTTTAATAATTTAAATATTGTTATGTTTCTTGTATTATTTGAATTTTCTTCAGTTTAAATAGAATTTTCATTATATAATTGCTTTAATTCTTTTTTTTTCAGTTTGTAAAGAATACAAAGTACTTTTTTTCTAAGAATTCTATTTGACTCTGATTTTTGGGTCAAAATAAAAATAAAATAAGATAGTATCTTCATATTGTTTCTGTCAACAACTGACTGCTCTTGATCTTACATTCTAATGTTTGTCATTGTTTTCAATGAGGAAAAGTTCAAACAAATCTTGCTCAGGTCTTTGCTGTCATTTAGGTTAAATCTTTGCTTTATAACCTTGTCAGCAGAAAGGAACTATAAAATAAACATATTTTAACACCAATTATGTTGGTACAGAAAAATAACATAGCAGATTTGTCTAAACAATGTGAGCCTCCTGTCTGCTGTTTCACCAAGACTCCACTCTTCAAAGATAGCTGTTTTTTTCCTTCCCATTTTGTCTCCAGTTCTTGCCTGCTTCACTTAAGGCCTTCTGAATTATAAGCAAGATATCCAACTTAATGAGTACATTGTTAAAATATTGCATAAATAATATTCTTTCTTAAAAAGACACATGCAGAGAAAAGAGGAAAGCCCTGAGAAATAAATAGTGCAGAGATTTAATGGGATATACTGAAAACTTGGATGAAATCAGCACAAAGCTAAAAAGACAAAATCAAATCTGGACAATTTTAATTTACTGCACTAGATCAAAAATGTAGCACATTTAAAACAGAAACAATCCATATATTCATATTATGATGGTAACACTGTCTTCAGCCTTCAATAGCAAGCATAAGAAAAATAATAGATAAGACCTAGAAAAGTTTGTAGAAAGAGGAAGAAATTTCTTGATTAAGTGGAGTTAATTGAAGCTTTTCTCTGAGGTCAAGTGGGTCTGAGGTTCAGAGACACAAAATACTGAAGAAAATGTTCAGAAACATAAATGACCTTCAGGGACTGAGCCTCAAACTAAAATGTAAATGTAGAAAAATAAAATAATGTTTAAAAAATTTTTAAAAATACTTGGAAAACATTGAAAGAAATTAAACTGGAAATAAATACATAACTGAACAGAATTCAGACTTTAACGTAGTGTAGCAATAGAATGCACTAGAATATTTGGGAGAAGCATGCAAGATGAAGAAGAAAATATCTCAACATGAAGAAAACATGGAAAATATAGCATAAGTACAATTTTTATTGTACATATTTTTATTTACAAAACACAAGTCTGAGAATTCATTTAATTATAGTGCATAAGCATTTCCATGGGCAAAACAATAAGAACTGTTAAGGGACTCAAGAGGTTAATACACTTGGTATAAAAGATAAAAATATTTTAATAAGAAACATGGCAGAATTTTTTGACAGTATTTTATCTCTTGAAATAAATTGCTAAGAGAAGTACTTAGAGAATTTTCTGTCTGTTGGAACTTCTGTATATTTGTATATCATATATCAACAAATTCAACACAATTCCTTAGTCCTGGTATAGAGTGATTGGGTAATATCCATGGGCCTGTCTTGAATAGGTAGACTCAGGAGGGAGCTTAAAAAAATTAACACGTGAGAGTAAAAAAGGTAATCAGAAAAATAAAATCCCCTGAGACCATTAAGTAAAACCATGCATCAGGATAAGGAAGAAACACAAGAAGAATTATATCTATTGTATGTTTCTTGGTGTTTTCTGTCAGGGATTGGAATCCCACTCTACTGGATACAGCAAAAAAACCTCACAATATAAGGATAGAGATTGTCCCAGATGGCTTATATTCTAAACTGGCAAAACACAACCACTGAACAAACAAGGTCTGCAGGGAAGATAAGGCTATTGTCCAGGTAGGCATGTGTGAACAGATTAGATGTGACAGTGGCTCAACTGTCACAAATGGTTATCAACATAATGGCAATACAGCAGTCATTTAGAGTAATATTTTGTTGCACAGTGAGTTTAATTAATTGTATTTGTTTATATCCAATGTCACGAAAACACAAATCACAATCGGGTTCATTTATTATTTTCAGGCTTCCTACAATAAATTAAAATCAAAGAATGAACTTGATTTCCACCAACAGATTTCTCCTGCCATTGCAGGTAAAGAAAACTAATGATCACTAACATTTACCTAGATTTGCCGATTATAGGTTAGGATTACAAATCATTAACTCTGATTGGCTACTTTAATAATTAACCTCTGTGTTTATTCTTCATACTCCCACTGCAGATATGATAACATCATTCTCAAAGCTATGTCTTCATTGTGTCAAAATATTTCATCTCAAATATGCAATATAATCTAATAATAATGGGAGCTGCATATGGTGAAAATAACTTCTCACCAAGTGGTATGACACAAGACAGACAAAACTTCTGACCCGCAGAACCTTTAATGGCAAGAAATAATCTGAAAAGATTTCTAGCAGCAAAGCAGAGTGAAGGATGAGAAGGTATAAAATCTAACAATAAATATAAAAAATATTTTTAGATTGTCTTTTTCTTATTATACCATAAAATGAAAAACGTTCAGGAATTTTGTTTCAGGGTTACTTAGCAAAGAATATACTTATTACCCCATAAACCTGTAATGAGCATCCTTAGCCTATTTACAAAAAAATAAGGGAAAATTTAAGGCAGAAAACCGAATTCTAATTATTTTATAATTTACCTGCTTCATAAACTATCTCTGTTAGTCCAAATTCTTACTAATGAGCAGTAATAACTCTGTTTAGATTTTTTGCCATTCATGGTGTGACATCAGTGTAAGACTGAAGATGGTATTTGTTCATTTGAGTAGAAAGTGTGTACAACTGTAGAAAACAGTCTTTCTTACCCTCATTTTCCTTGTATTTATTGGAACACATCAGGATGGATCCACAGGCTATGTACAGAACCAGTGAACCTAGAAGTAATTCACAAAGCAATAGTGAAACTATACATAGATCCATAGTCTTCAGTAGCTCTGAAAGATATAGTGCTTATTTGAACAGACATTTTTATTTACATAATAATCTAAACATTTTGCAGTTATTTCAAATAACTTTCATGTATTGACATACTGTTTCTGGAAAATAGTGGGGTTTGATCCATAAGGCTTTAGTTTTTAATACACAATTTTTAAGGCATCATAAATACCTATTTAGGATTAAAATATATTCTTTTAGGAGGCATTTATTAAGTAAAAGGAAAAAGCATCTGATAATTTTTCCCAGATGAATTGTATATGCTAGTAAAAAAATTCTGCAAATTACTGAATATCCAACACTATATTTAGTAAAAAATTCATGTTATATAATTAAAATATTTATCACTTTTTTTAGACCCAGAGGCAATTGTATTCATAGTTTCAGATTAGATTAACATGCTCTATGTCATCATAGTGTATTTGAAAAAAAAATCATGGTTCTATTACTTTTTTTTACTTTATATAGAGAACAACTATTAACTCCTTTATATTAGGGAGTTTAACATGCTTTATTTTTTTATATTAAAAGAACATTATGTCATCAGGGTCAAGGAGGTATTTAGATTCATATTTCTTCTCTATATAAAAACCCTCACTGATAAAATGGAGACATCATCTATGTCCTTTTGTATGCATACTTGACTGAATTTCTATTAAAAATTTTATTTATAGAAATGTCAGACAAAGTAGATGTTACTGGCAAGATTCTTTAATTCTGAGGTAATATTTCCTATTTTAATTCTCAGAATTCCTGGAAATTTGAGGAATTAATTTTTCATCCACTGGAATGCCATTTAAAGAAAATTCATGCTGTATTATCTCTTTTGAAAATCAGAAATTCTTGTCTAAGGTGAGCAAACTTATTCTTAGTCCTTGTAGTTCAGGTGGAAAGAGCATTCAGCTTGCTTTTTATTCACTTTTACCACTGTCTTTGCTCTCTTTACATGGAGGAAGAGTCAGCATGAAATATGGGATTTACCTTTCGTTCTTAACACATGTATTTTCACATTGATTTGGAGATTAGCCAACATATTGAAGCAGTGAAACCTGTAATAAAATAACCCAACAGCCTTGGTGACTATTAAGCAGGTATTCTTTATTGCAGTGCTGGACACATGAGAAATAATTTTCACAAATCATGTGTACTGCATTCAGCAACAGGCACAGTATTTATGTGTCACAGATGGATAGATGAACATTAACTGATGCAAAAGAGCAAGAACTGACCAAAACCTGATTTTGAAGTTTCCTGCAAACTATGCCATCCCACCAAAGTCGTTATCTGGATCTTTCTTTTCTCCTGATGTTCCAGTCATCTGTTCCATCAGCATCGTTATCTGATCCCAGCTCTTCTCGATGCTCCCAGCCATCTCGCCCCATCAACAGTTGTTACCTGGACCATCAACACTCATTCAAGTCCTGCTGGCAAGAGCACTCCCACCATTCACGCTGTTTGTAAGGAGCCTCCTGTCCTCATCATTGAGTGTCCCTGCCTGGTGGACCCTCTTGCTGTTCCACTGCAAACAAATTTCTTATATCTCTTCTTCGATATCAAAAGTATAAGAAAGCATTGGAGAATTGCTGAGGAAATAGCAGTTTGGAAGCTCTCCTACCCTTCCTTCTCTGGAAACATCTTTGAAACTGTACACTTTAGGTGGCCTGCTCCACATGGAAAAATATTATGAAATCTAATAATGATTCACAGAAAATAAAGACTGCTATAATAATTACTGCAGAACAATAAATTTAAACATGACCCCATTAAAATATATTGTATTGAAAGTACTTTACTTGCTGATGACAAGAAATTTAATATAATAAAAATATATTGTCACATCTTTTTCATGTTAAGTACTGTCATTACCTTCCACAGGACAATCTAAATGGAGATTTAAAAATTCTAAAGCTAGATTTGTCCCCAGTTTATTTTCTTTCCTGGTTCATTTTAATGAAAACATCTTTGAAGACTTTGTATAACCACTTCAAAAATTTAAACAGAATCTCAAGAGAGGCTGTATAATTTTCAGTTCACTGAACCAGAGAATGGTCTCTCAAAGCTGTTTCAGCATAGTCATTACTTCCACCTACAAAAGAAATAGTAACAACTCAAAGTCAGAAACAAGAATAAATAAGCAAGTAACTTAATAAAGAAAGCTTTCAGAAACTGCATTTTCAACATTTTATGTATTCTATAAAGTTCTGCCTATGGTAGGTAAGTGGAATTTTAATTTCAGTGTCTACAATATACTGAGTGTTTTTCAATGTATTTCATCACTTCCATGCAATAATAATCAGACAATCTGAGTATCAGTCCTAAACTTTTCTGACCAGAAACCAATAAGAATAAACAGCCTCCTAAACACCGTATTTTTAAATCAGTTCAAAAGTGCAGTTTCCAACTCTATATAAATTAATAATGTATCTATGGAAACTGTATGTCTGATGACTATTTGTTCATGCTTTCAAATAGGAATGCAGACATTTTTTCCTTAGTGAATAAGGTCCTTTGAAACCTGTTTTACTGACCTGAAGGCTGCACACATCCTGAAGGATGGTTTCATGAAAATTACATTAAAAAGGAGTTTATGTTTAAAAAAAATTATACTTTGACCACAGATTACTGACTGGCTGCAGTTATATTTAACTAAATCAAATTTGAAGCATCTTATTTTCCATGAACAAGAAATCCTTGGCAATACTGTTTATGCAAGAAAAATAAAAATTAACCCTTCAAATTATGTAGCCTATGAAAGCTTGGAAATATTTTGCTTTTTATTTTTGCTGTCCATATTCTGATGTCCCAGGAGCCATTGAGCCAGAAAGGAACTGGATCCCTCTCCCCATGAGAAGAGACTGAAAAGCCAGGTTTGTTGAGCCTGGAGAAGAGACAGCTTTGGGGAAACTTAAGAGCAGTCCTCCAGCACCCATGCTGGAGCACTGAAAAAATAAAGATAGGCTTCTCACAGTAGTGCATGACTGGAAGATAAGAAGCAACAGGTGTAAGTTAAAATAGGAGTTGTTCAGACTATAGAGATATTTAATTTTGGAGCTGATTTCCCACCAATGCTGAAATGTTTTTTTTGGAGGTTTTCACAGCATGGACAAACCAGTGGCATCAGTTGATGCCTCTTTGAATAGGGGATTGGATTGGACACCTTCCAAGGGGCCTTCTCAAATCACATGTACTATAACTTCTCTGCTCCACAACTTGATGTATTGTCAGATCAATGCAAAATGTAATTATTTTTTATCAAATCCATGAAGTATGTAAATGGTAAAATATTTTCTACTCTTTTAGGTAGTTCTAAAAAAATGTAATGTCTTCTCATCTCACCCTTTCAGAGCATGTAGATATTTTATAAAGCCTTTTTCCTGGTGTGTTAACTCTTACATTACCAAGCTTTAATTTCATTCTGTCATATTAATATTTCAAATATTTATACACTCTTTTAATAATTTTTCACATTGTATATAAAAGACATTTGGATCAAGTTTCTCTTAACATTAGTAGCTGAAAACTAGAAAACTCGGTATTATTACTCTTGTTTTGTGAACTTTAGATTACTTTGAGAATTTAAAGCAATTTAAATAATTTGAATATTGACTTCAACTATTGATTATAGGTTTCTGACTGTATTCACCCTTTTCTCAATTCAGTACTCAAGTTTTAAACCTTGACAAAATCACAAAGGCAAAAGATAACCTGAATTATAAAGTCAACAATGCAAAAAATAGGAAATGTTTAATTAAACAAGCATAAAGCTTACTTAAAACAGATACGACTAAACCGTTCTTTATTTCTGAAAATTTCTGCAACAGAAAGTACTGAAAAAAGACATCAGATTCTGAAAGCTATTGCTAGACAAGGCCATTGTGTGTGGCTACTACTTTAGAACATAGTTTGTGGGATCCCTCATAAACAAGTCACAGACAGAGAGGGGAAGAAAGTAAATGAAAAGTAAAGAATAGCCAGCATGTCCTGTTGCTCTGTTGGTATCAGAAAACTAAGCTGAAATTACCAATGATTTTAGCAGAATATTTATGTTGTTACTCCAAGTGGAACAGTTCATCTAACCATGTTATATTCCAATTTCTGACACTGAACAGCATCTTTAAATAAATGACTGATATAAAATCACCCAGAGTTTAGGAAACCTCCAGAAATCAGCCTAATATCCCACAACAGAGACAGATTTTGACCATGAGTCTGTTTTTTCAGCAATGGTCTGGAAAACAGAATCTGAAATATTCTGCTTTCTATTTTATTCTCCAGGATGGTTATAATGATATAATTATTATAAGGAATGCTCTTATAATATGTGATTGTGTGTTGAGGGATCTGATTAATCTCTTCCTGCTTTTTACCTCTCTCCATTTCCTCACGAAGTATATCATATTGGAGGAGTAGAGTCAAGCAGGGAAGAAATTTCCGTTGTACCACACATTACTTGAGAGATTCCCAACAAGCAGATCTCATTTATCCATCCAAATACTTGTATCAGAGCATAGGGGAGAGTTGTTACACAGAATAATGAAAACACGGGGCTAGAAAATCAGCAAGACAAATTTTGTTTCATCTCTTGTTACTAATAATAACTAAATTATTTCTGTGAGATGTTCATACAACTTGTTCTGAAAAAAAAATTCATTGAAAAACACATTTCCTTAGAAAACAATTGTTATTAATTTCTTAGTAGATAACAAAAATGAAACTAGTAAGGCATCCAGATAGATCCTATCTGAAATAAAGGTCATACCATGTTTAAGACAGCCAGGAAGACTTTTGGAGATACTGTACGAGGCTGCTTAGATGGGAAAGACTACACCTGGATGAGATTGGAAGGGACTAAAGATGAAAATCAATATATATGCTTTCTTCCAATGTGTCAGTAGAACATCAGGAAGAGAAAAAAGATATATGAGATATAAAACACAAGACATATAAAAATAGAATTTAAACAGTATGTTTTCCAATATTTGCTGAAACATAAAATTTGTGAATGCGGAAAATGCAAGGATTCCAAACCCTATTAGGCACAGCTGGCAACAAGTCAGTGTTTCCAGAAAAGGTAAGACTTTCATTTAGATCTTTATCTTCTTCTTGGNAGGAATGCTCTTATAATATGTGATTGTGTGTTGAGGGATCTGATTAATCTCTTCCTGCTTTTTACCTCTCTCCATTTCCTCACGAAGTATATCATATTGGAGGAGTAGAGTCAAGCAGGGAAGAAATTTCCGTTGTACCACACATTACTTGAGAGATTCCCAACAAGCAGATCTCATTTATCCATCCAAATACTTGTATCAGAGCATAGGGGAGAGTTGTTACACAGAATAATGAAAACACGGGGCTAGAAAATCAGCAAGACAAATTTTGTTTCATCTCTTGTTACTAATAATAACTAAATTATTTCTGTGAGATGTTCATACAACTTGTTCTGAAAAAAAAATTCATTGAAAAACACATTTCCTTAGAAAACAATTGTTATTAATTTCTTAGTAGATAACAAAAATGAAACTAGTAAGGCATCCAGATAGATCCTATCTGAAATAAAGGTCATACCATGTTTAAGACAGCCAGGAAGACTTTTGGAGATACTGTACGAGGCTGCTTAGATGGGAAAGACTACACCTGGATGAGATTGGAAGGGACTAAAGATGAAAATCAATATATATGCTTTCTTCCAATGTGTCAGTAGAACATCAGGAAGAGAAAAAAAGATATATGAGATATAAAACACAAGACATATAAAAATAGAATTTAAACAGTATGTTTTCCAATATTTGCTGAAACATAAAATTTGTGAATGCGGAAAATGCAAGGATTATTAACCCTATTAGGCACAGCTGACCACAAGTCAGTGTTTCCAGTTTCCAGAAAAGGTAAGACTTTCATTTAGATTTTTATCTTCTTCTTGGATAATATTAATCAGTAACAGCATAGCAAGTGTCAAGACTTTGCAGTTGTCCATTGTTAGTATTTTCCTTAATGATTCATGGCTAACTCTCAAGAGTAAAATTGATGTCCTTTTCTGCTGATGCCTTGTCATGGATTTACATGCATTACAACCTTGTTGAAATGGTCATATAAAGGTCTGTCACATTGAACAATAAATTTTGACAAGTATTTGACACCAAACTTAACCTGTAGTCATGTTTAACGGAACAACTTTAGTAGTGATACCTCTGAGCATTTATGCCAACACAGAGGTCCATAGGGTTATAACACTACACTGCAATACATATGTATTAACAACTGCCAGCAGCTAGGAACAGGTACTCAGAAAAAAAAAGGGTCATAGAGTAACTCAGTTTAAAGGGGACACAAGGAGGTCTCTAGTCCAAGGCCTGCCCAGAGCAAGACAAGTTCAGAAAGCAGACCAGGTTGCTTGGACCTTGATACAGTTGGGTCTTGAGGAGTGCCAAGGATGGAGACTGGACAACCACTCTGGAAAGTCTCTTCACTGCCACAATTTCTCCAAAGGGTTGCTCCCTTTGCAACCAATCTGAGCCACCCTTTTTTTTTGGTCTCCCTTCCAACTTTGTATTTCTTATTCTTGCCTGGTGATTTGCATTAAGAGAAACTGTAGTTGGCATGCAAGCAATGGAAAGCAGCTAATAGTTTATTTGGATTTTTTAAAGTATTTATCAGTGTTCCTTGCCAAATACTGCTAGAGGCACTGAGAAGATATAACAGTCAGCATTAACACTTAGACAAGCTGTTGATATTCTCAACACAGGATATAATGTGTCTATGAGAAAAAGAAGAGACTGGACAAATGTATAGAGATCTATCAGGGGTAATTTAATTGTGTCTAAACCACAGTCTATTGAATGCTCATGGAAGCAAAATGTCATTATGTGTTTATTTTGGTTTTGTACTCTTCCCTAATTTTCCATTATTGGTGACTGATGGAAACAGGATACTGAATTGGGGTACAACAAAACAGTCATATAAACATGCAAGCATGAAATTCTCCATTTTACTATTGGGTACTAATCCTCTGGTTATTCTCAATTAATTCCTGGGCTCACTTTCAGAATAAACAAGTTAATTATTCTTCCTGAATGAGGAATAATGGGTATGAATTTTGGAGTAATTGAGCCTGGAATTGTCTCTAACAGGCAGGATCACAGCCTTTTTTCCTTCCTGCCTTCCCAAGAATTTCCAATTTCAGCTCAGTTTTCCACATCCTCACTTGCCACAGTCTCAGTCACATAACCCATATTTATAGCATCATGCTATAAATTAGCTAATTACATTAGCAATACATACTATTGCATTTTAATTTTTTAAGAATAATTAGACTATTCTGAATATTATGGCCAGCATACATGACCCAAAGAAGAACCAATGCAATAAATACTAGACCACATGAGCGCACTATGCTTTTCCTGATGCAACAACTGCCCTTGAGCTCTGTGAGGAAGCTTGGTCTGCAGGTTATAGTTCACTTTCAGTCATTTAAGAATCCAAGTGTAGCCTATATAGATATTCAGATTGGCCAAGGAATGTAATTTTGATCCTCTTTACATTAGTTTAATCTGGAATTACAAAACACACAATGTATGCACAAGCAGGATGGCATCTGGCCCTACCTACATGTGCCTGTTTGCTTGTTTTTTCCTTAATACTTTTGCTAATACCATGTTAATCTCTACATCAGGCTTGCTTCCAAGTCCCAGAGTATGTTTTGTGCTTGTGTAAACCACACAATTACCATTTATGACTATAAAGGAGAAGGAAAGAATGAATATGTTAAATATCAAACAAGGAATTTCATCAGCTGTGGAAGGGTTTTTTTTTCGTTTGCCTTCACCAAGCTTCTTTTACATTTGTGAGAGCCACCTGTCACTTGACTGCTACTGAAGAATCTTCAGGAATGCTTAAAAAAGGCACCCAGCCTAGAAATTAATGTAATTAAAAGCACTTAGAAGTTGCTTTGTATAACAAAAGCATTTCTTTTGCCATGTTGATATTGAAAAACCTACAGAGAAATGGCACAGACACTTCAGTTAGCTCTGAAAATTTCCCTAAATTGTTAGAATGAGGGTATTGGTTTGCAGCTTTACACCACATATTTAAATGTCAGAAGCAGAGCTCTAAACTCAAAGAAATGACAAACAATCTTCCACTAATGAGTAAACTATACAATCAATACAGAGTTTAAATACTTAGGGTTTAGGGCTTTTTTTCTCACCAAGCAGTTTTTATGACCACTTTCAACACTGTCTGAGCTTATAAAGAGGCACTTAGTTTGTTGTTGTGGTCATAAAATAAATGGCTCCTATGATCTTATTTCTATGTGCAAATTTTATGTGTATTTACAAACATACAGCAAGAGACCTCAATAAATACACATCCAGAATTAATTCCATTTTATTTCTCTGTCAAAGTACTGATAAAAGAAAAGTAACTATGATACAGCCTAGCTAAACTAAAAATACTTTTCTCTGCCTTTCCATATAGTTTTACCATGTTAAAAGCAGCTTTATCTCCCTTTCTTACCCTTCCCCCCCTTTAGTCCCCTCCCCACCTTTTTTCTCCCCCTTATGTACATTTTCTAGTTGGATAACAGATCTAAGATTCATCTTTGGCTCTTAATTGAAGCCCACCCAGAAATGGACTCTTTTTTGAGAAAACAAGCTTCATCACATAAAGGATGGCTCTCTAAGAGGTTACAACTTTCAAACTTTCCTGTCATGGACAAAACCAGACTGTGAGGCAGCCTTGCATAATTGTTTCTTATTACAAAACACAGAACTCAAGATGTTAGAGAAATTCTCCAAATTTAACTAAAAAAGTTTGCAAATCACAGAGAGGACACAGTTTCCCTTGCCCCTGCCTTAAGCAGGACCTCTTCTGCTAATGTCAAATTTTTATTCTGTGCTAGCATGTTATGTGAGTTTGCTCTGATGCAGCAAAGATGACTGGAAATAAAAGATTAAGTGGAAATTAAAAGGATCTGTGACTTTTTTATCACCCATCTTATCACGGACAGCAGCCTTACAATGTCACCAGCATCCTACTGGTCTTCCCTAGAGCACACCTATATGCCCAGGGAGCATGTGCACTCAAGTTTCTCACTTTTTCATATGCAGCCCTGTTTTCTTTTTGGAATAGCTATATTCTACACGAAAGCAGTAAAATAGAATTATTTTTCTTTTTTCTCTTTTGGTTACAGGGCAAATCTAGGAACAAATATGTTCAACAATTCAAATATATGATCCATCTACACAAGACTTCTTCAAAATTAAAATCTTATTTAAATGTACACACTTTCACTTTCTTGTTTTCTTTTCCTCTGAATTAGCCTTTTACTCATTTGAATAGGAAATCGGGAAAGCAGGAGTGGAAAAGTGTATCTGCAGAAAGCAAACTAAATCTGTCAAGCACCAGCAAAATGGCATCTCAGGAAGAAATTGAGAGCAAGACCTCACTGTAGAACAGAATTGTTCTTCAGAGGGTTCTACAGAGAACATTAGAAATCCTGTTTAAATACAACCTCATGGTACCTGTTAAGAGATACCAGAATCAGACACAGCTTCCAGCAGCTCCAGATTAGAACCCTCCTGTCTGATCACGGGAGCCCAGCCTCATGTCCAGAGACCCAGGCTCTCTGTGCAGGTGCTGTGGCACAGCTGCTTCTTTCCTATTTGCATGTTTAGCCAGCAGCAAAGCTGTGCATGTATCCCAGGGACACATAGGCACACAAACACATGCACAGAGGACACTGACACTGCTGTCACACAGGCTGCCACTGACCAGGCTCTGCCTTCAACTGCACCTATGCAGAGAGCTCACATAAAACACAAGTACAGTCAGTCAAGTACCCTCCTCTTTTACCCTGCTGGTAAAAACAGGAGATGATAGTTCACATGAATAATTATCTGTGGATTCCCAAGTACTGGCACAGACCTTCTTTCCATTCAACACTCACCTCCAGGCCTTCAGTCTTACCTGCTTCATGTCTCCCACTCTCTAGCTGGTCTAGTTTAATGCTTACCAGCCAGCACATGTTCACTCTGCAGGCACTCCCACTCAACGCTCCTCCAAATACCTGCCTGAATTCTCTCCCTGCCTGGACTCTACTTACCAATTGGTCCAGCCCAAGGTTTGCTAGTGAGCAATGCACAAACACACAGTTTAGGGCAGATACTGACACTCTCTCCCCCAGCAGACAGCACTCATTTTTAGAGGAAATGCCACTGATGCCCCAGGGGATGGAACCAAGGCCCTTTCTCTCTCCAAGCACAAAGATACTGCCAGGAACACCCACATTCCCAGTCTGGCTCCAGATGCTGCCCCAAAATCCACACACTCTGCTGTTTCCATGTCCAGAAACACAGCAAGATTACTCAGTGAGATCACTAAGAAAGGATTTAATCAGAAGATCAGACAGGTACTGGGCTCAGTCAGACAAGCATACTGACCAACTGTTTCACAAGTGTACAATCTCTTTCTCTTCCCTCTTTGCTGCTTCCTGATCTGCCTCCTCTTCCCCATCAGTTTGTGCTGTTCCACCAACACCCTGAAACATCCTGAACCTTCACCTTTGCATTCTTATCAGTTGTAAAGCAACAGTTTGCTTCCAGTGTCTTGATACTCCATCAATTACAGTGAGTGGCAAGTTAGCTTCTTGTCTCAGTTCCATTAGGACTGTCTGGCATATCTGTGATTCTGTTTGGTTTACTGCTCTTCCTTCATCTCCTTTTAAGTGTATTTGACTAGGTCCTAGATTATACAATCTCATTGACATGAGCATTTTCAGGATGTTGCTGGAATTTGTGAGGACCAGCTATTTTGGTAAACTGAAATGTAATGAAATAAGATGTGTTTTAACACAAAGTTATCCATCTAGGACCATGGGATGGAAATCACAATCACAAAATGGAAGTCTTGACTTTAAGGAATATTAATATGAAGACGTATTTCCTAATCTTTCATAAGAATGTGATATTAAAAGAATTGATGAAAAATGAAATCGTGGTTATTAAGAGCACTTATCTCTTCAATATCTGCTGGACAAACTGATATTGGATTAGTTCACTCATTTCTACTGTGCACATATTTTAAAGGATATGGATGGGGAAGAAAATCAAGCAGAGAAGTGTTACAAAATACAATAGAGAGATGGAAAGAATCAAAGGAAATCAAGAGCTTATTTGATATAAATAGTTTCACAACCAAAAATTATCAGCTTGTTAATTTTTAACATGTCCATTATGAAAAAACATGTCAATAATCTATAGTTCTAAACTAAACCCTGATAATTTGTAACTAAGGCTTCTATCTTTAAGAGACCGTGATTTAAGGGGTCTGTAAGTGATTTTCCATTATAACACAATATCAATAGAAGGTATGGATGACCATGATCTTTAAATTACAGAAGGACACCTGCTGGAAAGCATGTTTCGGAAAAGTACAAGTCAGTGGCCTTACTACAGAGTAACTGAGCCAATAAATAGCCTGGGGTACACAGAGGGGCCAGGTCAGACCCTTCTGGCCTAAAGCATTATGAATCCATGAAAAATTGCAGCAAAGGGTAAAAGCTCACTTCAACATTCCCTGGCTAATCATTTAAAGAGAAACAAAAAGCTCTGACACTAACAGGAAGTGCAAAGATGGTAATAAAAAGTCAGCATAAAAGCAAAAGCATATTTAAAACATTGGCTATGGCTTTCTGGTCATAAAGGAGGCACCTGCTATAACAGGAAAGCATTTTTAACACTCTAGAATGACTTAAAACATTCCAAGGTTTGAAGTGGCAATATACTTTGCTAATGGTCATGTAGATAAAGGTGGCAAAATTATATAAGCTCTTCAAGTGCGATATAAAAACATGGATTTCTGTTTTCTAAAGCTTATCTATATCTATGTAGAAAATGTACTGCACCATAGAGGACAATCACTAGGAAAACTCTCTTTTCCTGGAACGTGAAGACACAAAATAACTATAAATATTGAAAGCTAGCACCGAAAAAACAAAAAAAAATCTGAAAATTTCAGATTTAATTTCATATGTATGTTTTTCAGAGTATTCCAATTTTAAATGACAGGTATTTTTGTCCCAGCTAAATGGAAATTCATGCTTTTTAGGCAGGTCAAAGCCAAGACAACTACTTATTAAATTGATCTTGAGTACAGAAGTCTAAAAACATCTATTTTTTGCTCCAAAATATTGTGTAAGAAAAAGTTTAAAAAACTGGGTAGCTGATATTTTCTTGTTTATAGAAAGTCATCAGATACCTGATTGAGAGTCTAAAATTATTTCTTAAATCTAGATATAACTCTAGGAAGTATTGGAGAAATGTGACAAAACCTCATTGAGCACAGTCTATTCCATGTCTACTTAAAATTCCTTATTTCCAGGACACTTAAAAAAAAGCCAATCAAAAGACCAGAAAATTTCAAGATTTATCATTCATTCAGCCTAATCATTTTTACATTCAATATATTGTTTCTATCTTCTAGTTAAAAATACAGAACCAGCAAAAGCAACAACTTTGCTTCCTCCTTCAAATAATTTCAAAATTTCCACCCCTCTTAGTTGGAAACTGAATATCAGAGATCCTCAAAATAGCAGATACAAAAGCAGTGAATAGTTTTAGTTGATATCTTTTTTTTTCTTTATGTTTTTGACTGTCTTATTACCTTACTGGGCCGATTCACCCAGCAGGTTATGCTACATGTCGCTTCTGAGGAGGCTTCCTGCTGGCAAATTGGTTTGAAATCAAGAATTGCATTTATAATCTTGACAATATTATCTATAAGAAACATGCTAGTGAAGGGTGGATGAAAGGCAGATCATCTTTTCTTCCAAAGCTCAGGCGTTTTCAAAAGCTCAAGAGTTTTCAAACTATATTCCCTCTTATCTTTAGCAAAGAACTTTTGATATACAATCCACCAGCCAGAAAAGCAGGGCCCTGAATACTCTGTTTGTAAGTATGGAAGCTATGCAAATATTTAACAAAGCTGAGAAACAGGTACATGGTTTTAAGTCCTGAATAAACTTTATGACCTCTAATATGTACAGGAACAGAGCAGGAAAGCATCCAGTATCAGAGATACAGATATTGTGGATTACAAAATTAATTTCTTGTAATTTACTAGTGCTTACAGAGTTATCATGCCGACAACTAAACTGTAATATATCTGTGGCTTTCTGTATCTTTAAATACATGCTTCTCCAGTCAACCTCTGCTATTGACTTATAGTCAGTCAAAATTCCTTCTGGAACACATGAGGCATCTACTGGTTTTCCTGTGTAGGAAGTATGGATATTTAATGCAAAATATACATGAAGTCTTGGGAGTAAAGAACCTTTTACTCTAGCACAGTAATTACAACTCGGTTCACAGATCATGTTTAAAGCTTAGACAATGCCTGTAAACCCCAGACAAGAGGTTTACTATCAGTAAGGAAGAGGCCGAAATCGTGTGCTTTGCTGTTGCAGTTTGATCTCTGGAGGAGCAAAGAACCGCTTGCCTCTCCCTCAAGCTGTCCCGTTAGGGACAGGATTCGCGAGGGGAAAAAAACACAAAAACAAAACAAAACAATTCAAAAAAAAAAAGAAAAAAAAAAAAGAAATCAGCAACGCATGTGTGTTCAGATAAAGGCAGTTTAACAGAACAGTGAAGATAACAAGAAAACAACATGGGTATGGGACCGTATAAACACCGACTAAGGCACCGCCGGGCGACTACAACGCCGTCGCCCCACCCGACAGCTCCCCACGCCATCCGCGCCGCTGGCTCCCTCCACCACCTTTTCCTGCCCTCTTCCCCCGGCCAGCTCCTGCCTACCGGCTGGGCACAACTGAGGTAGAACAGGATACCTCTGTCCCTGAATTAACCCACCTGATCCCTGCCAGAATCAAGACATTTGCCTTGCACTGTAGTCAAAATTTTTTTTCACCTTAGGATTCATTTTCTCTAACTTTGGAGGTCCACAGGCTAACTACATGAAACTACTAATATAATACAACATAGGATTCTTTTGGCTAAACATGCACTTGGCATGTTCAGAGAATTGCATTTGTAGTGATTCCACCTTTAGGGACCATTTCCAGTTTATGCAGAGTATGTTAATCTGATCAGAGTCCTTGATATTTTCTGGAATGCGGCAAATAAAATCTCATTAAGAATGACCAACAGAGGCACTTACCCTTTAGTATGGTACCACTCGATTAAAAGAACTTCCTGACCTTGCATGAACAGATAGCCCAAAGTGAAGTCTGCATATCAAAAAATCGACAGATAAAATGTCAAGGTCAATATGGCACTTGCTTCTCCTGCTGACTTCAGCAATGGTGTTTCTTAGGAGCTTTTAAAACAGGGCTACCTATAACTATACTTAGTGTTATTATTCCTTTGCAACTGGAGCCATCATCGTAACAAACCCACATTCAACAGTATACTAGGACTCATTCTTTTCATTAAAATGATGCATAAATGTTTTCATTAAAGAACTGTCAGTCTTACAAGTACCAGTAAATATGATAAACTTTCCTTATGAGATTATAATCTTGTTATAAAAGATTAAAAAGTACAAAGAAACAGGCACTGGGGAAAAAACCAAATTCCTTTAATATGCTGGTGACATCATTATGACAGTCAAAGAAAACAGACATAATCACCTTATTAGGTGAAATGTAGGCATGATCAATATGCAGTGAGAGTGAAATACACTGAGAGTGACAGAGTAAAAAGCAGTGCAAGATAAATGAGAAAATTTTGAGTAACTTGTCTTTTTTTATCAGATCGAGTTTGCAACAAGTACTCTAGGTATGTATAAGATGAACAATCCAGTAGAAGATTAAATTTGCAATATGAAGTCGGTCCTACTGATTGTAAGGATAGTATATTTTACATGCTTCATTTAATACACTGCTCTAAAGTGGTTCTCAAACTGTCAGGCAAGTTAAAATGCTCAGTAGCATTCGTAGCAAAATGCTAAAATTGCATGCATGGATTGGCATGGCTCCATGAACTCAAATAGATCTATTTCAGTTCTTATCAGCTTTCCAGACATTGCATTTATATAATTGAAATACTAAAGCTGAAAGATCAATGTGTTTTGAACTCCTCCTAAATGAGGTCAGATCTGGTTACACACTCAGGCACTCCTGACCGTGAAGAACTAGAATGTCTCCACAGATTCTTTTGTGTATGAGATTTTTCTTAAAACAGGTTGAAAATAAACTCAAGAAGAGAAAGCTTGCTGTTGAGTCCAGCTACTGAATGTGGATGAGTGACACACTGATGCAAGAATTGCTCCACTCTAAAGGTTTGGGGCCTGACTGCATGAGTGTGGTTCTATGATTCCTCTGCCTCATTTGGGGCTTGCACGCAAACACTGTCTTTCCTTTGGGGCCATAACTGCATTTGAGCTCAGGTCCAGGCCCGTAGCCATACATGCTGTCTTTAAGCATTTTGAACTTCTCTTGATGATTTAACTTTCCAGCTCAGTAGTACTCACTTATTTGGTAACCGGTGGACTCTTGGCAGATCTTAGACCCACTTTGCTCTTCATGGTTGAGACTATGCCCTTGCCTTGCTGTCTCCCTTGGCTCCCATCTTGCCTTCCTTGTGAAGACTCCATTTGCTCCCTGAAATAAAGGCTGCTACCACTCAATTTAGAAGGACTACACTGAAAGAGAAAATACCTTTTATCCAGATTTTAGCTGCATTTTACAGGTAGACTGTTCAAAGAGTTTTGAATAAAATACATCTAAAACCTTCAGTCTCAGAGGAATAGACACAATTCCCTTCATTGTGCAGAGCTGTAAGGTGTATCTATCCCACAAGCCCCAAGAAAGTTGAAATAAGACTGCATTCTGCCAGATGTAAAAATTAGTTCAGAAACAGGAAAAAAAGATTGGGAAGTAGCTTCTGCGCTCTTTGGGAGGTTGCATTCATAGCTGGTTTACAGAGTACCCACGGAGTACCTACTTGCTCTGTGACAGGCAGGCAGCCCTGAGGTTTTGCTGGATGAAATTTGCAAGTGGCTTTGCTTCAGGGCAATTCTAAAGAAGCAGCTCTTTACACACAATAGTCCAGAGATCCCATTCTTTTCTGCTAATGAGAAGCAAGGTGCTAAAATTTTGGCATGCCATAATAACTGAAAGTAAAGAAGTATGTAGTGTTACTTGGCCACTGACTTACTTGCTCACTTATAGCCAGGAGGGAAAGACTAAATTAAGTGGGAAAAACACTGACGCACAATAGATAGTAAGAGTTTTACCTAATGGTTGAAATTCTTGTTTTTCAGAGTGTTTATGTATCATTCTTCCTCATGACCAATTAAAGTTGGGATATTTTTGAACTCTGGAATCAGGATATATGAATAAAATGTGGGTTTGTTTTTTTCAAAATAAAGTTATATTTCTCCCTACTTTACAAACTTTCTTGATATTAGTTCAGTAAGACTCTTTAAGATTATGAAATGAACCTCCAAACAATTTAATTTGAGACTTTATATAGTCCAGAGAGCTGACAGAAGAATTGCATTTCATGAGTATTCAATGGTTTTTTTTACTGTTGATATAAAGACTGCTATTCAAAAATTCTTTTTCTTTAATAAACAAACTGAAAGGAACAAAAAGTTAGTTTTTAACAGCAGAGGCAGTTTTCCTACTGGTCTAGCTATTTTAGCCATGCTTATTGGAATTACTTTGCTAGACATTAGCAAACAGCAAGTTTTATTTCATATGACAAGTTGTACACCTTGCAGAAATCCTTGTAACATGCCCCCTGACCCCCCAGGCCTATGTGTCAGATTTGCACATGGCGTATGAGGTCTTCCTAAGTGAACTCCTCATACACATGCAGACAGTGTTTCACAGAACACTCCAAGGGAGACAGTGAAGACCTGGCTGCAGGAGCAAAGCTGGCACAAGAGGGCCTGTGCAATCAGCTCACTTACATGCCTGTTTTGACAGATCAGTTCTGGCATGAATGCTTGCTTTCCTAACTAAATTAGCTCATAGCAAAATGTAGTGACAGCTAGAAAATAAATATTATAGGAGGTGAATGCACTGTCAAGGTACTGAGAAGCCTTCTCTGCCCTTTGACCTCCAACACCTTTGGAAAAAGTGACCTTCAAAACAGAGAGAAGGAGAAAAAAGGAAGTTATATTTGTTCTTCCTGAAAGTAAATAGAGCTAATGGAACACAGATGTGCCATATGGTGATGCAAACAATAATATGAACTGGAAAAAACAATGCTTAAAATACCTGCTTCTTACTGGAAATACTTTCTGTTTATTAAAAAATATTTAATACTAGCATTTAATTTAATTGTAGCAGTTAGTACCTTTGGTGGATTTATCTTTATCCTAGGAACAACCCGATTTAATTTTCATTAATTTTTTTTTTGCAAATGGTAAATATTTGAACTTCAATTGACTTCTCTATACCAAGAAGTTGTCGGTTTTTCTCTGTTCTGCAGTATGATTACAGTCAGGTCACATAAAAACTAGATAACCAGAGTAACTAGATGGAGTCCAGATTTCTTTTGAACAGAATCTGAGTTCAGATGAAAAGATTCCCTTGGTCAGATATATCAAAGTTCTGGAGCTGGCAATTAACATATTATTTGCAGTATTTCTTGTATTTTTCCCACTTAATTAGATTGATTTTGATCCTAAACTGGCAAAACTTATGCTTAAGCATAGCAAAGTAATAATCTTCATCTTTGCTCCTGGCTCAGCATTCCTTTGCAGGTTTTTACTTCTAACAAATAGAAATAGAATTACATACTGTTCTGATGAGGTCTTATTGCCAAGAAATATTTATGCAGCAACTACATCTTGTTTCAGGTACTCCTTGAAACCCTCTGAGGAGTTCATCAAATTTTGCACATTCTGAACTATAGCGATAGATTCAATGAGGTGGGTTTTTTTAAGTTAATGTGTTTTCATGAGTTCCTTAACACATCCGTATTATAAACAGTTAATGAAAGAAGTTTGTATATTTTATCTCTTAAATACAGCAGCTTGAAAGTGCATTGCACAGATCTGTTACTGATGTTCAACTAGTACGAGGCAGTATCTTAATTACATTGTGGTAAACCACGATCATTGATTGAATTTAAATAAATGTTGTAGGCAGCACTGTGGAAATGTGGATCCAAAGCACCTCTATTGAGTCTGGGAAGCAAAAGGTCATACTAAAACTATTATTTAGTTCTTTAGAATGTAATCAGTGTATTTCAGTTTAAGAAATGTTTGTATGTGCTGGTTAGGATATAGGAGATGTTATTCTCCTGCTCAGAAGTTGAAGACAGAGAACAGATACAGGCAAACCTGTGCATGTGACAATATTACTCCAGTGCTAAATTCATGATGGAAATAATTCACTAGTGAATCTGATTCTCTGGATGCAGTACTGGGTTTTTAAAAGTAGTTATGTCTAAATACTCAAGTTCGAGTAAGAATCTTAAAGTCAAGAATCTGAAAAGTGGAACTTCCAGAGTGATAGAAGTATGTTATTTATCTCAGGTGTTTTGGATTTCTTCCCTTCATCAATTCATTTTGGTTTTTCTCACTGTTCACTCTCTTCTGTGCATACCTAGCCAGACCACAGTGAAAGTCACTAACAGCTGTGTTCTGAACTCACGAAAAAGCAACACATGAGACAAATATTTGGATGCATTTCACAGTTCAGTGCACTATGAAGCATGTTTTTACTATTAGTGCTTAGAATTCTTATTGTCTGCTAACTTCTCTATATTATGTCTTCCCCTTTTATTTTTGTGCCTAGCTATTCCACGCTGATTTTCCCATGTAAGGAATGTTTTGTTTGTTTTTCTATAACCAGCCTGCCCTCATTTCCTTTGGTGAGACAAATAGCCTGGTAGTCGCCTATATTTCTGGGTGACATTAGGAATTGTGTGGTAAGCAACACATATCTGATGCAACTCTAGGAAACAGATTTGTTCTGACAAGCACCATAAAGTGTCTGTACTTCAGATGCAGCACTGTTACATAAGATATCCAGTAACAACTTGGATAGGTCTTCTATGAATAAACCTTTTTCAAGACAGAAAAAAATCCCAACACTGCTAAAATCCTTCAAGATTTTTAGCAGGTCTTCTCCATCTTGAAACTACTGTTACTGTTCTGCTGTCATCTCTGAGCTATAGCACACTGCCTGATCTTTGCAACACAACTGAAGATACTTTGGCATCATAGCTTATCTCTGCTACCCCTGGATGTCTGCATCTGGCTCAGGCAAGAGTAAGGAACCTGCTGTACTGATACTCTGGATTGCCAACCATTTTCTTGGGATAATAAACAAATTTTCTCACAAAGCTTGTGATGGCTTTCTGAAAATGGTTTCTTCTCTTCTGTCCATTTACATCTCCAATTTACACAGCCAACAGGAAGTAGCTGGATAAGGTTAAGTGGCTTCTGTTTTGATATGATGGTCCTAGATATGTTTTTATTTTCAGCTGTTAGCAATGAATTGAAGCATTCCAGCTATAATTCCCTTTCTTGAGTATAATATGAGGAGAGAAAAAAAATGTTTACAGAATCCCTCTCTCCATTTCCTGTCACTCTTGATAACAATGCTTTTTAACTGAGGCTCAAAAAACCAAAAGCAAATTGCAATGACAGTCCCTGTACACCAAGGCCCATACAGTAGATTTCTGAATCTAAAGGGATCTGCAAAAGCAATATTCACTCTAAATATGAAGAATCCATAGCCTGGAATTTATTCTCACTAAATACTAGACAGTTTAACTAACAGTTGATTCATAGATATTTGTTTAATCTTTTCAAATGCGTTTTCAAAAATTATATGAGCTACAAATAAATTTTAGGACTGTAATGGAATAATTCTGCTAAAATGTAAGGTTGATAATTATGCTAGTTGGTTTGGATTAATGGAATGTTTGTAAAGAAACCCCAATTTTTTGAATGTGTTTATCATTTAGTGTAGACAGTATTGCAAGCCAATATTTAAAACCTTGAAAGACTCTGAGATTTATTAGGTTACAGACTTTATTGGTCATAATTCAAGTCGAAAACTAACAATTTATATTGCACTCACTAGTTTTCCGTTCTTAACCAGATCCACAAATAGAAGGAAGCTTGAAAATTCATGAACATAGCTCCAATATGAATGAAAGAAATGCCAACACTGTAGAAGGAGAGTAAAAATCCTCAGTGCTTTCTATCATATAATGGGAATGTGGCCAAATACCTGTTTAAGAGATGAATGGGTACCAGTTGACACCTGAAGAGAGTGATACATGTGTCCAGTGCTGCAGCTTCTCTCCTGTTCCTTACTTCTACTTAATCAAAACCGACAGAGATGGAGTTTATTATGAGGAATATGTTGGATGCCAGTATTGGTAAAGGACAGGAGAAATAGGTTACCACATCTTTAATCCCAGTATTACTCATATCATTGCTTCTTATTCTTGATGTCTGTTGCCCTTCTGGGCATACCCCTATATTGTGCATATGATAGTGCTGTTTCTGTTGCTACTTCCACAGTACTTGGAGGCAGAGCAAAAAAATACAAAGCTTAAATTACACCTGATTTCAATAAAATTGAGTTTGGTATAAAAATTAGCACATCCTCCTAGTTACTATTTATTTAGACAGTAATGAAGTTATCTTTTCTGGCTCCATTAGTCCATATGTATAACTGAAACAAATTGCTGTTTAAAAATACCTAAGAACAGTATTGTGAGTTAAAAGGGCAATTCAGAGGTACAAAGACGCTGACCAACAGGCTTGAAAAGTATTAAATGGCTCATATGGCAGCTAATTAATTTCAAACAGTTCATTACTTAAAATAATGTTTCACAGTCTAATAAATGCTTAGAAGTAAAGGTCCTTTCTGCTATTAGTAGTTTTACAGCATAACCAGATGGTTTTGAAAGTTTCTGGCACTCTATTTGTTATTTAATTTCTTCTCACTGGTAGTCTTGTCAGATTTCCAGACTCCACTGAAGTAACAGAAATGTACAAAGGAGAAAACTTTGCATTCAAGAGCACTGGCCCATCTCATTCAGTATTGTATTTATAATTGTGGCCTATGGCAGATATTCCAGAAGAGGATTAAAAAAGCACCTCATATTTATGTTCTCATTGCCAAAGTAATTTGGAAGCTTAAGTTGAGTTGATACTAACCTTTGTCAATTCAGGCTCTAAGGAATAAATTGTTTTGAGCATCTCAGATGACTTGAGATAGCAACAGAATAAAATAGATGTTTATTCTTAACCTGTGGCAATGACTAGTTGGCTTAGCCATTGGAGCATAAGAGATAATGCTTTTTCTGAGTTCATTTGTGAATTATACTATCTACCATGTATCTACTATATCCTTTGCTCCTCTGTGCAAGAAAATATAAACAGGCATACTAGCATACAGAAATACACAGCTTATTTGCTGTGCTTTGTCCAGATAGTACCTTCTCTTAGGACTCTCAAGTGCCTAGTAAAGTGATAACATTATTCAAGCCTTTCTTCTGGCAACTTTGGTTTATATTGGCCAACACCTTCAGAAATTACAAGAGGGTACCATACTTTTTCATAAGTCTCTCACAGACATACATGCCATAAATACGTCAAGCCTTAGAAAACTGAAATTAAGATAGATACACTCAGTGCTTCAGTGAGAGAGCATATTTCTGCTAGTGGATCATCACTTCATTCCTAGATGCTAATTTCTTAGAATCCTGTTATACTTTTTGTGTGATCCAAGAGAATCATGGCTATAGGCTATGCAATGTGGTTTTTTGTTCTGTCTTGTTAACATAACAAACGCTGCAAGTCAGACTTTAAGTCCCGCCCCTAATGGATGGGAATAGAGTTTTGCATTTGCAATGAAAATCTTGCATTACTCGTACTTAGGTTACAAAACTGCCTCAGTCTTAAAGAATCAAATTTCTTTGCATTTCCTGTTTGTCACTTTTGTTCATATTCTTTATAATGCAGGATCACATTCAGCCTTTAGGCTTCTCCCCTGCTCCCTCAGAATGCCAGATTTGTTCAATGACAAGGATAGTGCATGAAGGAGAAAGAAGGATGAGAGAGCAAGTCTGGAATTTCCAGGTCTTGCACCTAGACATTGTAACATAGATTCATTTACTTTTCATCTTTATTCTTAATTTTTCCTAAGTTTTGAACAAGATGAAGGTAGATGAAATATAAAGTTAAGCACAAAACCATTAATGCTTTTTGCAGAGATACAGCAATTCAAGATGTGAATAAGAATTTCTGAGGTTCAGGGAACCATATGATTCCTATTAATAAATAAAGATCTTTTGATGCGGGGCAGATAACCTTCTGAATAGCAGGGAAAGTCCTGTCTTTAGTTGTAATCAGTTTAGCTTTTGTAATTGTCTTGTTAAACAAAGACTGAAGGAAAATAAACCTCTTCCATATTTCCTGTATAGGAGGATTATTCTATATACTTTTCATAGCCACAGTTTCAGAGATAGAGGAAACTTAACTAAGTATCTTTTGCTCCTTGAGGTAGAAGTTTCAGATCTGAGCATACCAGGCCAGATGTATTACAGTGTTCTTAAGTAAATGGTAATTTAGAAGACGGTCTCTCATTTTAATCTCAATGCATGTTACAAATTATACGCTCCAATGAACAGCATATGATGACAGAAATTGTTACCAGCAGTCCCTCTATGAAGTAGCAAATACACTTCTGAGTTTATTAAAAATTGGGAGAGAGAGGAAAGAAGGAAAAAAGAAAAAGTATACTAATGAAAATGTAGGAGTGTTGCTGAGAGATGTAGAAAAAGGAACTGACAATGAAAATGAAAAGGAAGAAATTTGTGAAGTAATTTAATACCCTAAATAAAAAATTGTCTTTTGCTGAAAGACAACAGTATTTGAAATAATTTTTTGCATTCTCCAAGACCTCCCTTGCTATTTCATGAGGTAGAGCATTTGGCCTTGGAGTATGTTTTAGGTGTATGATCTCAGTATAATGAGTTTTCAGGGGGTTGTCTGCACAGTTGACATGTAAAATTCCTACATATGTTCTTCATCCAAAAAGAAAAAGATGTGGACAAGATGGAGCATGTTTATACCAAGGATCTCATAAAGTACCTCAGAAACAATTATAGGAAAATGTCCAATATGTTAACAAAGAGAAAACAGAGTAGAGGAAGCAAATTATGTGTCACCTGGCTCTCCTATTCTTTCCTCTCTTCTGCTTTCTGGTGAAAATGCAATAGTCCTTTTATCTCATTCCTCTCTTCTATGACATCTCACATCTATGCAGAGCTCCTCTATTGAAAATGTTTGGCAAACAGAAGTTTGAAAATGTGCCATGCAGTCCAGACAATATAAAGCAACAGCCTCAGTTTCAAGCTCTTGGCTCGAAAGAAGGTTAATGTTACATTGAGCTGCATTAGATGAAGTATTGCTCTGTGCCCAGTTCTGGGCTCTGCAGTACAAGGTAGACATGGACATTCTGTGAAGTGTCCAGTGCAGGGCTACTGAAATGGCCTGGAGCAGTTTTCCTTCGACTAAAGGCTGAGACGGCTGAAACTCTTGAGTCTGAGGAAGGCTCAGGGAGAAGAGGCTGAAGGAAGAATGCAAAGAAGATGGAGACAATAGGCGATAACAGAAACACAGCAGGCTCCATCTCAACATCAGGAAACACATTATTCATTCAGAAGACAACTGATCATTGAAACTGCTTGCCTTAGGAATATTATGGAATATCCATCTTAGGAGATATTTGAAAGTCATGTGGTCCTAGGCAGCTCTCTCTAGGCAGCCTTGCTTTAGCAGGGAGTGAGTTAGACCAAATGAGTTCTAGACTTCCTTTCCAATGTCAACCATTCTATGATTCTGTGAAGTTGTTGAAAACTATGTATCAAATTTCTCAACACATTTTTTGTTCTAAAAACATTTTTTTATGAACAAACCATTGCCATTTTTTCTGGGTTTTCTTTTTTGTTTCTTTCTGCTATCCTCGATTAAAACCTCAAAAGCCTTTGGATTTTTGGATTAAAATCTAAGGAAGTTTTATAGAACCATGCAAATAAAGCAACCACTGAAAAGAAAAATTTGTTCTTTACAGTAAGTTACAGTATGAGATAGATACTAACTTTGTATTACTATCAAAAATATAGGAATCGTATTAGTGTTGAAAACTATGAAGAGCTGTTTTCAGGTGTGGATGTTTTAAGTGGATTTGTACCTAACAAAAACATAGGCTCTAAAGCAAACCCATGAATTGATTGTAGGTTACCATTGTGTTGCTGATTACTGCTGCTTTCTCTTCTTCCATATTCTTCAGAGGAATAATACTAGCCTTAGGCCATTTTTGTTAAGAATACTCTAATTCATTTTGCCAGTTTTTCACGTGTAGTTTTACTACTCTTATGGAAAACAAATTGTTATATATTGCAGCGCCAGTTCCTGTCACTTGTCTAATGAGAAAATACCCTACATTCCTCTTTGATTAAAAATATGTAACTCATCAGTTCAGGTGATTTTCACAACACCATAGGAATAGTACTTATGTTTTGTTGTCACATATATCTTCATATCCATTTTGGATGCTGGCAACAAAGGATGTTGTAAATTCCTACTATATCCTGTGGATTATCAGTCTATATGAGAGTTAGCTTCCAGAATGCATAAAAGGACTTGTAGTATAGGCTGAGGGATGAAGGGATTGTGAGCAGCCTTGCAGAGAAGACCTTAGAGGTACTGATGGATGAAAAGCTGGACGTACGCATTTGCAGCAAGAAAGCTAAATGCACCCTGGGCTGTATTGGAAGAAGCAGGTTGAGGGAGATGATTCCACACCTCTATACCACTGTGTTGAAACTCTGCCTGTAGAACTGCACTTAGTCCAGGGAAAAATTTGGAGCTGTTGAAGCAGGTCCAGAGAAGGTCCACAAAGATGATCAGAGGACTGTAGACAGGTTGAAAGAGATGAAGTGGTTCAGCCTGGATAAAAAAAAAAATCTGGAGAGACCTTATAATGACAATTCATTACATTAAAAGCATCTACTGGGAAAACAGGGACAAACTTTTTAGTAGGGCCTGTAGCAACAGGCTCTTGTCATACAACATATTGCAAGAGGTAAAAACATTAAATAAAAGAGGGTGTGTTCAGACTAAATGTAAGGAAGAAAATTTTAATGTTGATTGTGGTTAAACACTGGCATAGGTTGCCCAGAGAGATGCCCCACCTGTGGAAGCACTCAAGATCAGGTTGGACAAGGCTCTGAGCACTTTGATCAGTTGAAGATGTTCCTGCTCATTAAAGGTGGACTTAGTAACTATCAAAGGTCCCTTCCGATCCAAACAATTCCATGATTCTGTAAAATGTCATTTATAAATTGAATTACATAAAAAAGAGAGGTATTTAAAATAGTAATACTTCCTTCAGTAATCCTAGAAAGACTAACAGAAGAAGGCAAACAGATTTTGAATTGTATCCAGCATATAGAGAGGCTCTCATGCCATCAGGTATAGGAAGACAGTGTGTGAAATCAAGGGGCTGCACAGAAGCACAGAAGTTACCTGATGGAGACCCAGGTGCATAATTCACAGAATCACAGAATGTCAGGGATTAGAAGGAACTTCAAGAGATCATCTAGTCAAATCCCCTTGTGTCCTGGTTTGAGGTAGAATGGGGTAAATTTTCTGGTTTGTGTTTCTTCTATAAAGTTTACTTGTTATTACTGTGTATAAGATTGTTTACCATTGTGTAATGTTTAAAGAAAAACGGAGGAATT
>VZTY01011783.1:9399-39327 GCA_013400935.1 Turnix velox | reverse complement strand
AAGGAAGGAAGGAAGGAAGGAAGGAAGGAAAAAAGGAAAAGAGGAAAAAAGGAAAAAAGGAAGGAAGGAAGGAAAAAAGGAAGGAAGGAAAGGAACAGAATTTTTTAGCTCATAGTCACAGTTCCAGAAGCAGAAGAAAACTATACTGTTATTCACGTCCCAGGTTTAACAGTTATTACTGAAAAATAACTTAATTTTGAACACATCCTTTTATATTATATCCATATCAGGTTTCCATGCTTGGAAGGTCAATGAACTGGCTTATGTGAGACTGACTGTAAAATGCACAAACACCTTTTTTTATTTTCTTTTTGCAAAGTCAATTAGAGGTAATTATTTTTCTTGTACCTGAACTGATTGCTGAAATACATTTTCTCTCCCTACTCCACCCCCAGTCACTTTTTTTATTAATCCCCTGCAGGTATTTAGAATTAGCTTTCATGTTGTGCCTTAGTCTTACTTTCCCCAGGCTTTGCAAATTCTCTTTTCTTAATAAACTTTTTTATCATTTTTGTTATCCTTTTTTTGGATTCTTTCCAATTTAGCAAAATCCTTTTTTGTATTATAGAGCCCAAAACAGTGTAAAGCACTGAAATACTGTCTCACAAATTCTGCACTAAGATAAAAAATTAATTACCTGCCCCCCTTCTCCTGACCTAATTCCTCTCATTATACTATACATGCTCAATATGGTATTTGGCGTTTTCCAGCATATCACACTGTACTCTTCTGCAGAATTTATGGTTTGCTCTGAGCCAGGTCTTTTCCTATAGCCAGGGAAATTTCCAAATTAGTCTTTCTCCATGATACATATTATGCTCTTTCACACTTCACATTTAATATGACTACAGCTCAATTTTGTTATATTTATACCCCAATCATAGTAGGGCAAATTGAAGTCTTCTCTATAATCTATGATTAGAATAGACAAAAATGACAATGTAGTTGGATGCAGCTAATTCTTTTGATTCTGTTTTTATATTGAAAATGCAAATATGTCATTTCTGTTGGAGCACACTACTAGGCCTATTTAGGAGAAGAATGATCTGTGCTTTCCTAAGAAGTGAGGCTGTAACTTAGTTATTTTATTTCATTGTCTTCACTGGGCCATGATTTCTTGCTGAGCTTTATATATCATACCATCAGATCAAGCCTGATTTTCCCAAATTTTGGTAATTATTTTTACTTCTTCACTTAGACTTTTATTTCATTTTAACTTAATAGAAGCAAGATTTCTTACAGAAAGTTGTTAGAAATGTGAAACATATGAACCCCTGTGTTTAAATGCTTAAATAAAAAATATCAAAATATCAAATGTTTGACTTGCTACTTCTTTCCTGTAATGAAGCACTAAATTGGGATTATGCTTCTATGAGAGCATACACTGTACAGGATAGAATATTCATACAAATTTAGCCTGGTAGCTAATGGTTCTTACCAACTTTCATTTCAAACAAACTATTTTCCATTGAATTGTCATACCTGTTAATTTATGTTTTACTTTGGACTACTACATGTAGATGCCCAAATTCTTTGAAGGTATTCCTGAAGCAGTTGTTTCCTTTACAGTTTAAAAATTCTGTTGCCTTTTGTTAGGAGGTGAGTTTATGTAAAAGAAAATAGAGGTATCTGGAAGAAATGGAAATAGTTAAGGTGAGAACACTAATTTTTTACCTTGTTGGCTGGCCTTGTGATTCTGTGGTCACTGCTTTAAGAGTTTAGCTCATCACTGATAGAAAGTTATAGAGCCTAAATCTCCAAGAATTATTTTGCATTTGCTAATCACAGAATAAATTAAAATGCCTTTCAGCTTCCAGTTAGGGACTACGTTTCCCTTTATATAGATTATAGAAACAAGAAGTGAAATATGTAGGGTTAATAATATACATCTGTAAAAGTATATGTGAAATAAACTTTATGAGCCAGAATAGTTAGTCATCGCTGATTAGTCTTTTCACTGTGACAACTTATTCCAATAGCAGTAAGTTTGTTCAGTCTCTGAGGAATTTCCATTCCCCCCATTTTAATTTTCCAAGTAGTCTCAGGAGGAAAATATTTAGGCTGTAAAGGATCACAGAATCATAAAATCTAAAATTGTGAAAGATATACTGGGTCATTAGTCCAGCTTTCTGCCAGCACTGGATACATCTCCATATTAAATTTATGTTCTTTTCTCCACACTTGGCTTTAGTTTGACAATTATATATGAGGAAATTATTTTATTGATTTGAACAGTAATTTTCTATAAGCTTTCTCCCTCTCCTCCTTTTTATATGACCCAGTTTGGCATTGCTCCCTCAAATATTCAGAGATCTTTCATTATATCCCTTTCTAACTTTTATTTGGCAAAGATTATGTGTATTTAACTCTTTTATTTTTATTCAGAACTTGAAGCTCTCTAATCAATAACGTAAATCTCTCCTTCTGTTTGGTAAGATGAGATGTTACCACTCCAGAAACTGCCTGGAGTGAAAATGCCGCTTCCCTTCTTTCCCAGTATAACAGAGAGAAGAATCTGTTTTTTGCAGAAACATACATATAAAAATGTTTAGTCTGATATCTAGATGATGATATTCTATGTTACGTTTCTTCAGGATGAAAGTATAAAATCTAACAGAGATCAGTCCTACCCATAGCTAATGCCATTAATTATTATTACTTTTATTTCAAGCTCTGATTTTACTCACTGTAATACATACCAAATTTCTTGTGATTTCTTGAAAAATGTTTGAAATTTACCCTTCATAGTTTAGAACTTCACTGTAATCAGAGGAATTAAGCAGTACTTAGTAGGTCCACTGCATTAACCCTACCTTCTGTAAGAATTTGTTGAATTTTAATTGATAGAAGGTTAATTTAACATGATTTCTTGCTTATGAACTTTGCTGCCTGCAATTTTCCTCAGGGATTTATTGAATTATTTCTCTAATATCATAACTGGTACTTACTTGAAATACTTGTAAAAACTAATTCTATAATTGATCCAATATACTCCCAAAATTCCAAAGATGACATTCAATACTTATGATTCTGGTGCTATCTTAGTAAGTTCAATTTATGCAATTTCACCATGTAAATTTATTCATGTATATAACATTTAAATGATGTATTCTGTGCCATGACTGCACATTTTATAATTTTTTCTGTATGATCTGAATTTACTATCAATAACTAATAATTTTACACCCCTTAAAAAAAAAAAACAAAAAAACCCAAAAAAAGACATATGAAATGCATTGAAAAAATTTACTCAAAACTCCTGCTAGTGACAGTACATCTGCATGAAGTACACTTATAGACCATGGAACAGATAGCCTAGAAGTCCATTGTCAGATGCTATACATTAAACTTCAATTGGAAACAAAATAAGAAGAGAGAAAAAAAAATCAGTGTTAAACATTGAATCAATAAGAGAATTTCACTTACTTTCAGAGATCCAACCAAAGGCAATCACTAGGTATATTTATAATTTTCTGTTTCCTCCACAAATTTTTAGGGGTTTTATACAAAATTTTATTCAATTACTACATATAGGGGGGAAAGTATATAAAAATAAAACAAATGCAATGTTATATGGATTCAATTTCAAATTAAAATGCAATTTACTTAATATCTGAGGTAATAATAAAGCAAGTGTGTTTCTGAGATGGTATACTTGAGTTCAATTATAGTTTTCAAAGTTTGATTTTGTTTCAGATTTAATTTGTTCCTGATTTTTTTCTTCCTTTCTACGTGTCAGTTTGATCATGCAAGAAAATAATTAGATCACAGCTATAAATATAAAAATATCAAAGATAGATTCACTGCTTTAGAACATTGTACTAAAATGTATAATTAAGATGGGACATAAGTAGCAGTAAGAGATATCAATACAAGGCTTTATAATTCAAAATGTCTATCAGAACACTGTGGAGCTCATCTCAGTATGATATTTGAACACCTCAGACATCTGGTGCTTTATCAGCTCCTACAAAAGATTCCTGAAGAAAACCCTCAAGGGAGAGAATGCCTACAGTATGAAAATGTTTTATATACTCAGGTTCCTGGCCCCTGCCAGTCAGCATCACTAATAGTACCAATTTTCAGCTGAATGGAGAAATGCACAGTGAAATTAATCCTTTCCTTCACATAATATGAGTACTTTATGCATGCACAAATATCCTTTAAGCTCTCAAGCCAGTGATGATGAGCAAATACATTTTTATCATTAGGATTTGATTTATAGCAAGAAATATTGAGTTCAAAATCAAACAGAATCTAAATCTTTCATTCCATCCATGTCACCCTGTATTATTCCCCCAGTCAGTATTTCAAATATGAGCCATATCCAGTTTGAAGAGTCATATTGTGTTAAGTTACTATGTGTAACACAATACGAACGGTGCAATAGGCATGAAGCATCAAAGAAATAGTTTATTTTTTGAAAGTTGCTGCAATTTTCATTTGATGATAAGAATTGCAATTAATTTTAACCTGTATCTTGCAGGCTTATTGATACTGTCAGGTTATTAATGCACTGAAAAATGAATTACATTGTTATGTGCATTTGAGTACAATTATAATGTACTTCAGTTCCACTGGGATGATGAAACTTCCTAAAAATAATCATATAATTTCCTTTTCTGCACCGTCCCTTGCCTGTCAGTGTGCCATTATGTTACAACTTTGGGTACTAAAGCTCAATACAACCAGAAACAAATTAATGGAACTTTACCACAGTGTGGAATTTGAACCTACTTATTATGGTCCACTGAATTATTAAGCAACTCATCTGTCTAGTATCTGAGAAAAAAACTTATGATTAAAAAACTCAGTTTAAAGGTAGTTTTAGTAAACTTTAATTCATTAAATACTCAGCTAAGTGCATTGGTGATTTACAATTAATAATCTATTTTATATTTCTGTATATCTGTTATATCTATGTAAATAATTCAGACAAAAGTATTTATACCTATTTGGTAGATATCAGTGTATGTAACACATGAATGTATGTTACTGTGTCTGTTTTTATAGGCACATGTAACACACACACGTTCTTAGGCAGAAAAGAGAGGGAGAAAGAAGACTATTAAAATGGCCATGGTATTGTTAGCACAATGTGGGTTGATATTGGTAAGGCAAATTGTATCCAAGCCTACAGCAAATCAGTAATTAGGAAAGAAAGATCCTATTTAGAAAGTTTTCCATGAGTGTGGACAACTACACTGGGGGACAGCTGAGAAGAAAATAATAAACATGAGTAGAAATGAAATGTAAAGAATCTGTGTTGATGGTCAGGTCATATAATCTTTAGGTAGTCTTGACTACACTTAGTGTAACAAAAAACCCGATAAAAGCCTAATTTCATTATTGATAAGTGTGGATATTCAGAAACGGAGATTTTAAATACCTCTAAATAAGTGATGCCGATACAGCTAATGCAGAAATAACATCTCTTGAAACTAACACACACACTAACTCATGTTCAAATGCTACCTTGCCTTGTACAATGAGGCACTGCTTAATCATTTTCATACTCTTAAATTTCCCAGACTTCTTTTTTAGGATATCATTCAATTTCAACACAATCTGGAAAACTTCTGATAACATTGAATAAAAACTAAGTTCAAAAAAATTGTTTATTTTTCAGTTAATAGGGTTGAAACCTCATTTGGCTTTGGTGATTTCTCTATGGGGAGGATGATCTCTCAATAGAATTATTCCTTTAAATTTTGAGACTGATGAAAGCTCACATTTTATTCTTCCAATCCAAAAGTGGATTCTTTTGCAGTTTCTCTATTCTTTTTTCTTTAGTTGGTTTGTTTTTTGGTTTTTAACAGTAAAACATGACCATAGCAACATTTAAATTTGTAGTACCATCAGTATTCAAAGAAATTTTCGTGACTCGGCTAAAAGCATATAAAAAGAAGAACTATTTCACTCTAGCAAAACAAGGATGGGTTTTCCAGAAAAAAAGTAATTATTCAATACCTGTAGGATGGAAAACATAGTGATAAGCAAAGGCACGGTTTGCAAAACTCTATTTGTGATATATTTTCTACTGAGTAAATTTAACTGACCTCTGTCAATACCTCTCACTGTCACAGAGATCTGCAAGACATATTTAGATTTCAGAATGGTATATATACTTTTTCTCTCTTCCTCCCTCACTCACTCTCCCTGTCTTATTGCCACATAGAGTCTGAGCATTCTTCTCTAAGACTGAGCTGAGAGCAGGGACCTACATCCATGCAGCCCAAGTGATATCCAGACAGGTTATCCTACTGTGTTAGATGAACACCTGTGAAGGGCAATTCAATCTAGTTCTAACTGGTGTAATTCATCTTTGGAGTCAGCTGAATCATTGTGAGGATCATATTTAATGCTTGCTGTTTGCCCTACAGCAGTTACATTTTTATTTCTGGGTAAATTCACTGTGTTGTTTATCCTCCATATAGCCTCAGGTCATTGAAGACTCTTGTAACAGAGCTAGTATTGAACTCTCTGGGACAGAAAGATTTTTTCAGTACAAGGGTATGATTTCTATATGACCTCTTGCACTGTGTTTTGAAGGACTGTGTGAAATATACTCATCAGAATTAGGCATTTCTCGATTTCTCCACAGCCAGCTTAAATCAACCTATACCAGGTATACATTAGAAAGGGTAATTCTATCAATAATTACTTTCACCTGCTCACCAGGCCTTCCGGCTTCCTTGCTATTCCCTTGCATTTGCTTTACTTATTTAGAGCTATAGTATTAATCATACACCCCCCTAAAAAAATAAACTGCTGGGCTACATGACCATGACTCTAGCTGTCAAAAACTGACTTAAATACACATGTTCCATTAACTTAATAAAAACCATTATTGCCTTCTACTCTTATATTTTCTCGGTGCCTACTTAGTACCAAATATAACATGTTAGTACCTGCACATTCTGAGCTAGATGAGAAAAGCAAGCCAAACACTAAGAATTTAGAAGGGCAGGTTCTTATGAGGAGGGGTGGCGGGAAGGAGAGCAAAACCACCTATGATAATGGCAGTCTTTATTTAGTTTAGATTAAACATAACACAGAACTTCCTCCTTTGATCAGTCTAACATGATTGGGAAGCCTCAGGGCTAAAAGTTTGATTATGTCTTGATTCAAAGCTTCTTTGAATTAAAGTCAGCTATGAAGACAGTAGCTCTAATGAATTTAATTTATTTCCGATTAACAAAATTTGCAGTGAGCATCAACGGAAGATGTCATTCAAATTACCAGTGATGCACATTATCAGGTGACAGCAAGAAACAGATACATTACAGAAAGATGCTGAAGACAGAGCTAGAATAAATGCCTTCTGACCATTGTTTCCCAGAAGTCTTGACATGGTGTCTGTTGTTGAATATAGCCTTAAGTACTAAGTATGATTTTTTTTTCCCAACATTATCCTGGCTGCTGAGATGTGATGATAGTGAGGTTAATGTTCAATTTAAATTTACTACTTTCTAATTTTAAAAAATGTCTCCTTTTTCTGAAGGATAGTGCATGGAGAACAGGTGATCACCTGTTTTTTACTGCTTGGATTTTTTGCTTATGCTTTTCCATATCAGCTATCGCTTACCTCTTTCCTAACATAGAAGTTCCAGGATTTTTTTCCTCAGTCTACTAATATGAAAGATTTTCCTGTAGTCCACTTTCATCATTCACCAATGATTAAATAATTTGGGATGGACAAAATGGGATGAACAGTGCTACCAAGAATGTTCAGGATCAAAATATAGAACTGACTTTCCTGAAGGGATTACATTGTTTCCTTATGTACTGAGTCTTTTCTTTATGAATCATCAGGGTTTAAAGTATTTTTAAATGTAAATGCAGATTATGCAAAGTTCTTTATTGCAGCATCTATAGGATAAACTCATCCATTTCCTAGTAAGACTTTCTCCGTAGATTTCATTGCACTTCAGATTTAGATTTTGGTTGGCACATAAAATTTTGTAGTAATGACTGCCAGTTTTGAGAGTTTAACTCTGTAGTTAATACCATTTTTATAATAGAAATCGTATTCAATATAGACAGCAGAGGCTTCAAACAAGCTATTGAATGTAGCTAGAAAAAATGTTTCAAATTATGTAGTATATTCACGATGTAATACATGGAAATTATATGCATTCTTCCAGTGCTGGATGTAAAATCAATCCTTTTGTCAAGTGCTCCTATTGTAGACTGCCATGTTGGAGACCTACATTCAAACAAAGGAGTCGGAGGATAGGGCACTTAGCTTCCAGGGAGAGGAGCCTTCTGTCACTCAGTAGCTCTCCTCGCTTGCAGATAGCAAATGAGCTGCTGTAGGTAAGCTACTTCATGCAAGGTTCTGAAAGCCCTTTTGATAATGTCTCACATCTAAGGTTAATGACAATACCTAAGGTGTGGGAGTCATGTAATAAGCGTAAATCTGACTTGGAAAATTAAAAACAAAGAGCAGAAAACAAAGAAAAAAGTAGCACTAGTTTGAAGAGAATGGCACTAAAGTCAGACGGAGTAAATAATGAGGAACAATGCAGTAAGATACATAAGGACTTAGATGATTTAAATGCTAAAAGATGAAAGCTAGTTCAAAGCAGCTAAATAGAGAGCAGTGACAGGTTCCTAGGAAAAAAAAAGATATCAAACAATTGGGTGTGTCATTAAATATAAGAAATCAAAAGGTAAAAAGAGTCTAAAAGATAATTCTGTGTGCAGCATTAAATATGAATGATAAGTAATAAGATGAGAAAAGAAAAATCTATGTCTAACATTAAAAACAAAGGAACATTACCAACTATGCCTAAGTAGGGCAAAAAGGAGTCAGGTACAATTTATTAATATAAACAAAATCTAGAAGAAACAGACTAACAAAGAAGTGAACAAAGGAAAAAGAATCCACTTTCAGTTAAAAATCCCTGGGTTATTCACTCCTAGGAGACAGGAGTGCAACAAAGATATATACTTCTTATTGAAGTACAATTAAAAGCTCTTCCAGGCTGTAGTTTTTGCACATGGTACCAACAGCTCAGATAAACTATCACAGCTGTGAGCTCAGTGTCACACCTAGTGCCTGCTTTGCCTTTGTCCTTATTTAAACACAGTATTTGAGGCCCATTCTGTAAGAAAAAAACAAAGTAAACAAGACTGGATTTGCAAATGTACTTGAGACATCAAAGTTACACATTAGAGGCATGTCAAAACCTAAAAGTGAGGTCTTATAAACACATGTGAAAATCTGGACCAGATGCTAGCAGAATTATTGACTCCATGGGTTGTAATGGGTAAAGTCCATTAATAGTAAATCCTATCAGAGTTAAATGCAACGGGTCACACCATTTTTAATTATGAAAGAACAACATCAATAAATTGGTGTTTCACTTTTTATCTTATTCAACAAGACATTGACCATGTCACAACTGGAGTTCCTAGGTTCTTCCTCATTATGCTTTTGTGCCCATGTGAGTTTGTCCATGACCAATCTTTCCTGGTACATAATTTATGATATTACCACTAAAAATTCTTTACGGATTGAATTCTGGCATGAATGGTGGATGACTAAGGAAAGCAATAGGTTTTTAGGCATTTTAATTAAAAAGATTGGAATTTTTTATGGTTGTTTATTCTTCTATAAATTAGAGAAAGTAAGAAAATTCTGGGAGTAGGAACTGAAGCAGGTACNCTTTACGGATTGAATTCTGGCATGAATGGTGGATGACTAAGGAAAGCAATAGGTTTTTAGGCATTTTAATTAAAAGATTGGAATTTTTTATGGTTGTTTTTTCTTCTATAAATTAGAGAAAGTAAGAAAATTCTGGGAGTAGGAACTGAAGCAGGTACTGACTGCAGTAACTTGTGAACATAGTAATTACTTCTATAGTAAATGCCACAATTCTCCCTGTCTAGCACCTCCTTTAGTCCACTTTTGTCCCATTTTCTGAAGGTCAGAGGGTTCACTGAAGCTTTAATTTAGTGCTTTAATTCAGTGCAGTGATCTCCATGACACTGCTGCTGAACAACTTTTAGCATCTTTGGTTCAGGTGGTTATACAAAGTTAAATTGCAGTACACCTATATTGATAATTCAGTTTGGCTAGGTATGATTTTAATGGGTGTAAAGCAAGGCACACTGTTAACTGCAGGCATATATCTTGTCCCACTCAAGAATGTGGGTGTTTTATAAATTCAAACTGAACAGAGCACATGAATTGCTTAGAGCTGGTAAACGAATATGCTTTTCTCTAGAAAAAGAAAAAAATTGAAAAAGCAAAACTGTTTCTTCGAATGTAAAAAGTAAAGAAAATTCACTACATTTTCCCCTCTCCCAAAAATAGCCTTTGAGACTTCTTTGATAAAATTGAAATTTACAAGGCTAAGTAATTATGAATTAGCATTGTTCAGGTTGTCTTGTGGAGATTACCTTTGGTTTGGTGTTTTTTAACCTGAAAATCCTATAAAACAGTCAAAACACATCTGCTATACATAAAAGTTTAAGAAACTCACAATAAGCCAACCTTCACTAGGTAAAAAGCCTTGTATAAAGATGAAAGAAGCAGGCAAAACATCTTGCATAAATATAATTAATATTTTCTATTGAATTTGTATATTTAGTTATCACACCATGTTCCCAAACCTGTACTTTCTGCCATGTCCATACAACCAGCTTGACCTTGACTTACTATGAGACTATGTTTATTGCCCCTTGTCCATACAGGTCTCCTAAACCTGAATTTTCTTTGCTTGGTCATCTTGGTGGTATAAAACATCAACCAAAAATAATGTCATAGACCCCTGGAAAAAATTCCAGTATTTTTTTATTCATAAAAAAGGCAAAGGTGACCTTCATGTCTCAAAAGGACAAAGATGCTGAAGACCATACCTGCAGCTCTTTCATTTCACATTTTATCCTAATACCTTTGCTTTTTGAAATGTGACTGACCTTCCCATAAGTGGTAGTTGTAATTCCAGGCTCCCTTAAAAACACAGTATTCACCTGCTTTAAGGGATCAATACACTTCAATAACAATATTATCATTTCAGTAGACTTAGATGTCATCATTCTTTTTGCTATTGCTCACTAAAAATGTAATGCTCCCACTCCTGCTCCTTCTAATTTTTTTAGTCTTTCTGAAATTAAACAGCTGCTCTACATCATAGGCAATGCTGTGCTGACTTATTTTTTGTCTCTGAGCATACTTAGGTCTAATTTTCTACTGATAACTCTTGTGTTTTGAAAGATGATTTTTTTTTTTTTTTCAATTTCGAGGTAGTAGGTAAAGGAGCTGGTAATGATATACAGTCCTCTCTAATATCTGTTCTAAAGTTAAATCAATCATTATATTCACTCTGCATGACCATCAATCCTCTTTCACTTCGAAGGAGATAATTTTAAATCTGCTAAATCTAGTTCTGATCATCAAGATGTGATCTAACACTTTTGGAAAATCTAAAAGGTTCTGGACCACCTTCATATTATTCTCAACCTTTTCTCAGAGTCACATATGTAATCATTTGTTCCACTATTTTTACTTTGTATCCAAGTCCAGTTTACTAATTTGAGAGAACATTTTCTAAAAAAATATATAGCTTCTTCTGAATGATGCATGGCAACATTTTGAGAACATGAGGTAAGTAAATGAGCAAAAATTTATCACTAGATTTTCTTATTGAATAAAAATCGAGGTCTCTCACCCTTTTGCAGACACCAAACCATTTTGAACAATTCAATTGGATACCCCTGAAGCATATATCTAATATTTAAATTAATTCTACTGATAAGGTATGCTTTTACAGGATTTTTTTTTTATTCTTCTCCTTCTCCTCTATTCTCCTCTCAAACATGGGAAGAGTTCCACCACAGAATCACAGAAACAAAGAATCGCTGAGGGAGGAAGGCATCTCTGAAGACTGTCTGCCACAATTCCCATCTTAGGGTAGGGTTAGCTACAGTAGGTTGATTAGGACTGTGTCCATCTGAGTTTTGAATATCTCCAAGAATTAAGAGTATGAAGAGTTTGCAGCCTTCTGGGCAATCTGTAATCACCTGTACCTGGCCATTCTCATGCAAGTAGTGTTCTTCTGATGTTTCAAGGAAATACACTGTATTTTACTTCGTTCCCATTTCCTCTTGTTCTTTCATTGGCTGCCATCTTGCTCATTTTTTCCCATACAAGCAGATACACATGCACCTTGGTAAGATTACCCCTGGACATTGTCTTCTCCAAGCAAAACAGTCACAGCTCTCTCCTCATATAACAGAAGAGTTCCAGTTCTTTAATTGTCTTTATAATTCTTGGCTGGACTTGCTCCAGTATGTCCATTTGTCTATTATAAAGGAGAGCACAGAAATGGAGATGCCATTTTAAATATCACATCAGTGCTTACTGAAAAAGGGTGATCTCCCATGACTCAGTGGTAGCAGTCCTATCTGTGCAGCCCAGGAAGCTGTTGGCCTTCATTGCTCTGAGGACACACAGGCTAAGCTGTCTAAAGGTGTCTCCTCTCTTAATAACCTGTCTTGCTGATAAGAAACTGAGGGTTATATATTTTAAATAGCTATAAATAGCTATATATGTAACTAGCAGATTTCAATGGGAATATGGCAGTAAGATTTTTTCAGAGTGTGGACCAGATGAAGCTTGTTTATTGTCAGCAGGGAAGTTACAGTAAAGAAGAAAAAAGCCAGATCACGAAAATCCCTGTTCCTAGACTCATCTTCCTTCTTTACTAAATATATTTGACATTAATATAATAGATTGCAAGCTACTGACATTATAATAGGTATCTAAAGATGACATTAATTTAGATGTACTTTTAATCTTGGTAAAACAGAAAGCAGAGGCATGATTTATTCCAAGTGAAATAAAATACTAGGAAAAACAACACCACTATTTTTCAAGCAAACTATTTACATACAGAGCTATGCAGCAGCAGGAGCTCTGACCGAGGAAACAAACAAAATACAAAAGCTGTCACCTCCTCAAACATTTTTCTTCAGTATAGATTTCACTGCGTAAGACTAAGGTAATAATTTCTTTATTAACTTATAAGAATAACATTTCCAGAAACATTGCTTGTATTAAAAAGTCTAGCATAAAACTGAAAGGTGCCACTATACAAACATACTGATAAAATATAGTGATAAAAACAAGTAGCAAATTTTTGTGCTGTATAAGTCAAAGGGATAAATAACATGATAGACAAAAAGGAAGAAAAGAAAATCTCTATTGTATTAGACAAGCCTTCTCTTTCTTAAAGACAATTATAAGATATTAATGAAATTTATGTATACTAGTAGAAAAGATCATTGCTAGCACAATCCATGAACCTCAGTAGACTCATTAATATGATGTGGCTACTCTGATGAAGCTTTCATATATCACTCAGAGCAGAGTGAGGTGACACCCAAGGATGTATATACTGCAGTGAGTTTTGAGTGTTGATTTATTTGTTTCTAAATATTCACAATCTATATGGGCAGCAAATATATATGTAGCATACCACAGGAAATTTATACCATTTCAGTTGTTCACTATGGGCTTGATCCCCTGAGTATTTGACCTTTGACTTCCACTACAGAGAAGCCAATTTTCCCAGCAGAGAATAGAGTATGGATACAATGAGAAGTTTCAAGACTAGGCATGAACTCCTGAATTTAAAAGGGTGGGGATTCAGCACAGTTTTAGCAGTCACAAGCTAGAGGACTATGTAACTAACTCAAATAGTATACTGCAATGCTGACCTTATCTAATGTAAGCAAATTCAAAGATTTTTTAAATCTACCTCCTGCTCATGGGGTCTCGCTTCAATGTGCTATTGGACCTGTGTAAGTATAAAAGAAATATCATATCTTGTTCCTGTGATCATACCTGCAGTATAATAAAGGGAGGATAGAACCAATAAATTAGAAGGCAAATGTGAGAATCAGTGATCAAGTAGCAATCAGGAGACCAGATTTATTTTGTAACCTGAGTAGCAGTAAAAGATGAAAAGTAACGGAGGTCCTATTTGTCCTATTTGCTACCTTCTCTCCTTCATAAGGGAAGCAGAATCCACCTCACCTCTGTGGTTTCTGAAGGTGAGTGCCAGTGTAGCAATTGTCAGGATGATTCTCTCTGCCTCTTTGGTACTCCATCATGAATTCAGTCAGCCATGACCACACTTTAATGAAGTAGTGATTTTCTAAAAAACCAAAAAATGGTTAAAAAGTAGTACCTATGAATCTGATTTTAATACTGTGCTTGCTCAGTCTCTCTCAAATTCTTTCAAAATCATCACCGGCCAAACTAAGGATGTAGATATAAATTTATAAGATGTTTTCCAATTGTCTGTATTTGCACTGTCAGAACAACTAAAAAAATTATTTGCACTTTGATAAAAAACAGTAGAAAATCACTATTTTCTCTCCAGCAAAAATGGGGCAATGAAATGCCACAGAGCTTACAGCATGCCAAGTCTCCATCATTCTGTGCATTTTCTATTGAATAATAGAAGTTCATGGATGTCTTCACTGCACCCATCTAGGGCAAGAGCATAGCCAAAATCCATTTCATTTGGTCAGGAATCTTCTGTATAGGATTTACAGTTCTTCTGACAGACCGAGGAGGCTGCCTTAACTCATAGTATGAACTGATTCTCCACCAGCAGATTTTCATTACTGCTGAAATAATGCCGTTGCACTTATGACTTACCACCTTCTTGTTTTCCTAAGCAAAACTGTTCATTTGAAGAAGAGGAAGAAGGACTTGTTACTGTGAAAGGAATATTCAATAAAGCTTTGAAAATTCAGCTCATTTGATTGAAATATTCATGAAATCATCCTTGAGAAAGTGCCAAAATGCAATACATTTATGCTATATACGTAATTATTTTTATGAACTTACTGTTTTAATAAGATGCTTCCCTCTATTAGTTACAAAAAAAACTAAACACATTTATAATGCTAGCATAGGTCCTACATTAAGGCAATCATAAGCACAGACTGGAAGAAAGTACATTTTAAAAAAGTCTTTCTAACAAAAAGTTATGGACTGATTTGCAAAAATATTTTCAAAATGAAGCTGGGAAATTACTGAGAAGCAGGTTTTACATATTCACTGGCTTTATTCCTTGTAAATTTTAGGAAGAATATGCATTACATTTTGTGACTGCTTTAACCAAATGAATTTTACCATTGTTAATTCTGGAGAAAATATTCAGATCCATTGTATTAATAGTTAAAATTGCTCAAATAAACTGTAGACAACTCCCTATGACAGCATTGCAATACTACAATATTATGTAATGATACTGGTTGTGTAAAATCTGTAAAGGGTGCCCTTTCAAAATAACTGTATGAATTATTTATACTTCAAACTCTGCACAGAATTCCCTGTTTCCTAGAGCAAAGGTAAGGCATACAATAGATAAGAAGGAAAAAAAAAAAAGATAATCTTATTATGTCATTCACCAAGTTTAAAATGAAAAATCTTTAGATTCTGGGAAAAAAAAGATTTTGTGATCCTTAGAAAAGGATAAAATCACAAGCTCTACTAAGAGGAAATACTTTTTGAAAAAATTACTGAAAGTAAAATACAGTTACAATTTCCAGCATATATGAATGAAACAGAGAGAAATTGCTAAGAGAGGAGAAAGAAAATAGATTAACCATAATGATTAAAAAGATTTATCTGAAAAGGGACATCTTGCCAAAGAAAGATGTATTATAACCTGTCCTCTTACTAAAGTGAAAGAGAATAAAAAAATTACAAAAATAAGCAAGTATCGTAATGACAGAGAGCATTACAGTACATTAGGGTGATAAAATATCCTCCCTTTTCCTGCTTCTGGAACGGTGTTTTGTTTTTTTCATGATAGATTAAGAGAAAAGCAGACAAACAGATAATTTTGTTTCACTGTGTCTAGCTGCTGACACTGAAGTGAATGTGTTCTAAAATAATTTTTTTTGAGAAGTGGTAAAGGACAAAAGCAAGGAAGTTTATACTAAAAGAGGATATCTCCATTTTCAGAAAATACCACTTCTTTGTTTCTACTGTATGCATTGCAATTGCTAATTTCCAGTTTTCCACTTCCAGTAATTAGGAAGTGATAGTTTTATAGAACACATAGGATTATATTTTCTCTTGAAAAACAAGGATTTCTAGCTATCTATGTCTAAGCTCTGTGCTTTGTTCAGATGCAGTGATTTAATTCCTACATAGTTTCTATTTCCATTATATAATGTCCAGACCAGCTTTTGATTGGCTATGGTGGGATTTTTTTGCTTTGGTGTGGGTTTTTTTAACTTACTGATTTACTTTCCTACTGTTTGTTTAAGCCTTCATTTATATCATGTGTTTTTAGATTGTTACTGACTGGTCTGGGGACTGCACTGTCTATGTAAAAGCTTGTCTCACAGTGTGACAGCAAGTTCAGTTTCCAAGGGACTGATCACTTCTGAAAATAAAGTGGTTTTGAATTGAAGCTTGCAATAAGTGTGCAACTGACAGCCATTAGGCAACATTTTCATTAATTAACATCCAGTGTATTCAGCTTTTCACACTAATTCTATGAAAGCAAATTAAATACTACTAAGGAATGGAGACACATCAGAAAGTCATCATCTACACTAACATTTGAAAGGTCCACAGCACAGCTTTATTCTTGACTCCTGCTACTCAGAAGGAGGCAAGAACAGGAGTGTGGTGTGTAAGCACAGGGTTCAGGCAGTTTAAAAGATCTTGATGATAAGGCTGCAGCAACAGGCCCTTGACAATGAGTCTGAAGCCCCAGATTGTTTAGTTCCCTGTTGTAGGTGTAGCCTTTGTGCTTATGTCCATCTAATAATTTTCTCTGTTGCTTCAATATGAATAGATATGATCATTTGAGAGTGAGTTTTTTCCCCTTTTTTTTCTTTTCTTCTAAATTTCCTCTTTTATTTGTATAGACTTCTCCATAATTAATAGGCAGCCCTAAAAAGGGCTACTACATATTTGATGTCTTGAGTTATTGCTGTTAACTGTTATTGACACAATAGAGTGCACAGCTTTGTTTCCATTCCTACCCTTGATAAAAGTTTACAAACTTCAGGTAAGAATAGTCATTGCATGTATAAGGCAATAGTTTTCACCTGTATGGAATTAAATGTATTTTCTGATTAAAATTCATGTGGTGTAATGTGACCTTCAGGAAGCTTGAGAAAAACAACCTGTGAGGTGAATCTTTCTGTCTGAATTCAAGTTTACATAGTTCCACCAGTTAGCCAGCCCATTTCCAGTGACACAAGAGCTAGGCATTGATATATGTACCTGCCCTCAACCTATTACAGGCTGCACTTCCATTGGATTTTTTGCTGCTGGAAACAAAGGCTCAGAGCACAGAACAAGCAAAGAGCCTGGGCACTGTACTTGTCATTTTACAAACCTTTACTTGGAGTTTCTGTGTGATGTCTGAACTCACAATTTGCTGTGCTGTTGTAAGAAATCTGAAATCACAATTTGCTGTGCTGTTGTAAGAAATCTGAAATCTCCTGGATGCTGATCTGGAATAAAATCTAGAATGTATTTTTATTTTATTTTAGTGCACAATGTCTCTTAAAAAGGTGGTAAGTTTTTTATTCTAATAGCAAGTGTACCAGTGCTCTCAGTTCCTCACGTTAATGACAAAAAACTCATGTTGCAGGACAATAGAATGTAAACCACAGTGGACACTTATAGAATGTAAACCACTTGGCCAAACCTCACAGTGTGAATTGTAGAAATAGAAGTTCAGTGAAGTGTACTTAGACCTTTTGCTTCTGATGGCCTTTGACTTACATTGTTCAGACCATGAAAGGAGACAGATGTTGGAATTCTGAATGTTCACTTTTGTTTTTTCTCTTTTTTCATGAAGATAAAGGTACTTCCTTTCTGTGACAGAGACAACAACTTTAGGCTCTGTATTTGCACTCTTTATCTCTCTTTTATCAAAAAGGTATCGATTACCTTATAATGGTATTTCTTTTCAGGTTACAGAAGAACAAAGCTTATTCCGTTTTTCCAACTTTCTTGGAACTGCTCTGTTTGTAGTTTACATTTGCCTGCAACATATCAGCCAAACAGCTAGCACTGCTCTTACTCACTTCAAAAATTTGAGGTGAGCAAGTGCCATTAAATTAAGGCTTTAAACTCAGCTACAGTTTATCTGGAATAGTTAGATAGTTTATTGTCTTGCTATTGGGTCAAATTCCGTTATCTTTATTCAAGCTTTCAGAGTAAAATAATAGACTAAAGAGACAGCTATTTGGACAGCTTTTATTGTTAAAAAGGTTTTTTTAATGACAATGTGGGAAAAACTTTCTGGGCAGTTTATTATCCTCAATTGCTTTCATATTCTGTTTTGCTTTCTGAAGATGGGTTCACGTGCATATTCACACACATACATTCATGTACATACACACAACTGAGACAAATATGTTCAAGATGGTCTTGACTAATGAACTGTTCCAATAGAGATAAGTCGCCTAGCTGTGCCTTAAAAGAAATATGGTTTTGATTGCCAAGGATTTTAATTTGAAAATACTTAATTTAAACATATGTGGTAAGAAAAAGAGAACGGAATCGCATGTTGCAAAAGCATTTATCTTCCTGTTTCTGAAGGAAGAATGCAAAGGTCCTGAGCAGCGGCTCAGTATGACTGTTCTGTGCACAGTCTGATCCACAGGAAGAAAAAACAAAATATTTGCTATAAATCAGAAATACCATGAGAGAACAGAAACACCACAAGGGAACAGAAACATAAGGGCAGCAGTATCAAAACTGAGCAATAACATATACAGTGACAAAACAGGGTAGTTATGAATCACTGTTATTCTTGTTTACTACTGGTAGATAAACTGTTAATCATTTTAAGTGACCTAGGAGAACAAAAGCATCCAAAAGAGAGAGTGTTAGATCACCTCGAGATCTTACATTTTTCAGTTCAGATTGGTGGAGTTTGACATTTTCATCATCACTCCCCTCTAAAACAGAGATGCTTTAAGCAGTAGACTCTCAAGTCCTGCCTTTGGAAGAGCCAAAGACCACTGTCTGCAACTCCAATGAACCAACCAGGGGACTAGGAGAGATGGGAAAAGGTCAAAAGGGCAGAAGAGCCCGAGGAGGGAATACATATGCATTGGAAAAGATGTGAATTGTTTAATCTATGTTTCTTCCATCTTCAATGAGAAATAGATGGTGAGTTTTGTGAAATATTGCTCTTTCATTGTTTTCTCTGTGCTTCTGTTTAGACAAGCCTAAGTGCCTAATAGGACGCTGAGAACCAGGAAAGAGAAGTAGTACTGTTATTAAGTTTTAAACTTAAATTTTCTTTTTTTACCTCAGTCATTTATTTTCAAATTTTTCAAGTTTTGCTTTATCTTGCAGATAAACACAGTAGAAATAAACAGAATTGGATTTTTTCAGAGTTATTACACCCTTACACTGTACACATACACACACTCATGTAAGAGTGTATTTATAATAACAGGTAAATTTAAATACATATAATTCTATTGATAAGGAAATTAAGATGGCTTTTCCTAAAGGGAATAAATAATTAGATCTGATAATTTTTCTAAGAAACATTCTTATTCTATAGTGAGATCTGTGAAGAAAAGGCTGTGATTTACCATAGCAAGCATTCAGGGAAAGCAAAAAATAGACACTTGTATCGTATTCAAAGGCAACCACCTAACTCCATCTGAACCCTGCCAGATGCCTTCTACCTACAAGCAAATAATTTTTTACAACAAAAAAAGCTCATTTCTGCATTCCTGTAAAGTAAGACATGAAACTACAGTCTTCTATAAGCATACAGTAGGAAGATTTCTCAACAGAAAGTCTATCTTTGACATATCCAACATGTACATTTCAATTTCAGCATATATACATTCACACAGATTCATATGATGTATTCTTTTATTTTATTTGAAACCTTCTCCTTAAAGCAAGCATTTGTATTTTTAACTTTGGGTAAGGTTCTAAACATTAGCATTTGTGTGCATTTTATTCAGCCTACCTCATCATTTTCTTGTTTCATGCCCAGGGCTTAGCAGTTGGAGTTTAAAAACAGCCAGCTTTAATGTGTATGACTGACATGTAATTTCTGCTTACTTTAAAGCTTTTTTTGCTACCTTTGCCTTTTTTAATATTCTTTCCTGTCCATAATCACAAACCTACATAAGCTCTTTTGTGGCTTAATAAATATTGTCAATTTTTTAAAGCCCAATATGGTGTGTATTCTTCTTCAAAGACAGTTATTAAGTATATAAAAAGCAGTTTGTTAAATTTGTATATTCATTTTTGTTATTATTATTCCTACTGCTTATGTTTAAATGAGGAAAGATAATCCACTAAAGAGGCCAAGCTGTCAGGAATACTGCCATATCTATAATTAAGTATAACCTTTCTGGGTTTAAATAACACTATGGTTATTACACAGACCAATAGAAGCCTCTAATTTTGAAATTAAATGCTCTACCTTCTATTAACACTATTGTTCTGGTTGGAAACTCAAACCACGCGAGTGCAAAGCTCATAGCTACAACATAAGTATCTCCCATTTTTAAAAGTGAACAATATGTAATATAGAATCATAAAATCATAGAATCATAGAATAGTCTGGGTTGGAAGGGACCTTAAAGATCATCGAGTTCCAACCCCCCTGCCATAGGCAGGGACACCTCCCACTAGACCAGCTGCCCAGTGCCCTGTCCAGCCTAGTCTTGAACACCTCCAGAGATGGGGCATCCACAACCTCCCTGGGCAACCTGTTCCAGTATTTCACCACCCTCACTGTAAAGAATTTCTTTCTTATGTCTAGTCTAAATCTATCCCCCTCTAATTTATATCCATTGTTTCTAGTCCTCCCATCTGTATATATGTTACATTTTAGTGACACAGATTAGATGTTTAATGACACAGATGTATCTTACTTCTGCAGAAATATTACTGAGAATACAGCAGTTAAAGAAACCTGCAACACAGCTACACACTCAACTTTGCTTTTTATTATCTGATCGAGTAAATTATTCTGAATAATACAGTTAAAGCAGTTTTCCTTTTCACACCACTGAAAAAGAAACGCCTCATTACAGCTGTAGAGATTGATTTTCCTCTCTCCCAAAAGTTTGTTGGTTTTTTTAGGGAAAAAATTTTTGCAATGTGCTTTAAAATTTTCTGTAGAGTAGAAGAAACAGGAGCTGAATTATTTATTCCATAGATTCTGCCATTGTTCTCTTGGAACTGCTGTCAGAGTTTACTCATTATTTGCCAATACATATGAGTATTAGATTAATAATATGATTTTAATGAATCAGTTAGAATGTCACCTGCTATGATCCTTACCACCCCACTGCATTGCAGAATATGTGTGATTAGCTACATGTGGAGACATACACATGCAAAGATTAGAAAAGACTGCATATGGCAACATCTGAGAGTTTCACAGCTCAGCCCTAACACAGCGCAGTTAATAATAATGGATCTGTAGGCACTAAGCAGCAACCATTCAATTTGAGGACCACAAGAAACCTTTCTTTTGTTTCCTAAAAAATAAATTTGTTTGAAATGTCTGTAACATTTTTTTCCCTAATTGCTATTACACATATAGCACCAACCACTAATCTGTAATATGGCTGATAAGGCATCATTCAATATGACAGTTTGGGGCAAGACATTTCAAACAAGAAAGTGATGGAGGAGAAAGAAGGAATGAATGCCCAACTATCTAAGTGAACACTGGAAAAGAAAATTTCTGGAAAAGCTCATCCTGTCCTCACTGAGGTTATGAGGGTATTCAGGGAAGCAGTGGTGCAAGAGCTGTTAACACATTAAACTGCCCTTCCAAATTGCACTTTCCTTTAGGGCATGAGGGGTCCAATCTCCTTTCTGAGTTAGCTCTTTTCTTTAAACACAGAAGAGAAATGAGCCTTCAGCAATTTAACTTTTCTTTTTTACGTGTAAGTTTATTTAAAATGAACATTGGTTAATGCATTTCCTGCAGCGTACCATGCATAAGTTAAACTGGATATCCTACAGTGAATTCTGTCTTATGCTTTGCTTTTCTTTAAAGAAGCAGTAGGCCTTACAATCATATATAATGAGAATATATTGTTAATTTGTTAGAATACAATAGAATACAATGGTCACCGCAAAAAACATTTCCATAAATCTTCCTACTTTTCTTTGTGTTTAATATATTATATCTATGTCAATTGTAACAATTTTCAAAGTAAAATAAAAATGTTCAGGAGACAAAAGTTATCTAACAGTATAAAATTACTTCAAATAAAATGGATTTAAAAGTCCATGAAAAACTCCCAACTCATGCTTCAGAACAAACCTTCATACTGTACTGAAAAAGTACAGAATGAGCTGTTTTCCTTACTATACTGATTCATCACTTCACTTTTTCCAATATAATGCAAGAGTTAAGTACTCTTTACTTACACCATGAGTCTGGAATCAAGAAAATAACTTGATTGGAATCCCAAAAAATAAAACAGTTGTAATATCTGGTATTAGAGTTCCTGCTGTGTTTTTCATACCATAAATTGTAGTAAACTTCTACTATGGAATCAAAGTAAATAACATCCCAGCTGTTATTTGTTGTCACCCCAAAACAAGAAGTTATTGTAGCACAAACATAATACAACTTGCTTTAAATAGCAGATGTAAGTGTAGAAAAAGTAAAATAAAGTTCACCAACCTTCTTCCTTGAGTTTAAATATTTTTCTAATCTGTGTTTAAGATCGGTATTAAGCTACATTTGACTTAGTTATGTTCACTGGAATAGTTTGAATCTGCAGAGAATAAAGACAAACCTCACAACTTCAGAACTGTAAAACATTCACATTATCTAAAGAACATTTCCATATTTAATCAGGCTATAGGGATGACTTTTAAAATGTCAGGAATTTTTCAGACTGACAAGCTCCTTCATATTAGAATGTGTTCCCTGACAGAGTGAAAAAGCTTGTGCTTTCATTTCATGCAGCTTCTGCTCCATAAAGCTGATGACTGCTGTGAGACTTTTTAATTTGAAAGGAAGCTGAAAAATGATATAACAAATTTGTTTTTCCCAAAGTCCCCAAAAGTCACAATTTCCTCTTCTTTGCACATTTGGTCTCAGTGCATCAGAACCACACAACCCATAGATAGGAAGAGAAGCCCTCAAATCTATTGAGACAATTAAAAAAAAAAATTTAAAATAATCAAACTTCCACTGACAGGATGAGCCTTACAGGCTAAGTGTGGTGTATTTATTGCTGAGTTTCTCTTTTCCTCCTTTTCCAGAGAAGCAGTGATCTTCCTTTGAAGAAAAGCACCTGTTAGCCAAATGAAAACAAATTAAATGGTGGATTTCTCAAATTTTGGAGTTAAGAAAGTGAGGAAAAGGCTACTCCAGGTATCTATTCCCAAGTCCTTGGAAATTGATCATAATGGCTTTATATAGACACCTTTTTTGGAAGTTATACATTAAGTAATTTCAACTTGAGTATTAGTGTCTTTAAGAATTAATTCCTTACATGCTGTTTTAAATCCATCATAGTTTGTCCAAAAGTATTTATCAAAGAGGAAGATGGCTGATGAGTAACAAGTCATACAAATAAGTGAGAAGTGTGATATTCTTACCATCAATGATAATAAGTACCAAGTGAAATTTTAAGCAATGGTTTGACTACTGAAGTATTTAAAACATAAGGAACACATAATTAGTACACTGATCGAACAGCCCAATAAATTTCATGCATAGATTCATGTTTGCCCATGTTTGTGTCTTCAAACTGAAATTATCTTAGGGTTTCAACTTTCAAAACATTAATTTTCTGTTCAGGGAGAAAATTTTATTTTAAGTAAACCCAAAATGTCATTGCACCCATAGTCTACAAAGCTGATGGGTTTTGTCCCCCCTGCAAAAAAAAAAAAGTTGTTTATATTGAAATATTTTGATGGAATATTATCAACTGCTTTATACTGTAAAACGCAAGTGTGCATTTTTTTATAACAGAGCCATAAATGTTGATACCGTTCACCTGCAGAACAATATCAAAGCAAAAAACTGAAGCTACTTCTTCCCTTTTTGCAATTTCCATTAGACCATAAGAAGCAGAAAATCAGAATTAGTGAGGTTTTATATGTTCTTTATTTTGTATTCAAATCAAATTTATCTTGAAAGAGAAATATTTTATTTACTTTTTTCACATCCACTTTCCATAAAGAAACCTTTTTGGGAAGCATACCCTTCATGAGTTCTGCAGAATTAAGTTTATGAAAAGTGGAGCTGGATAAAAGTGAAGGTTTCTCTCATTCACTGTATTTTTAATATGCGCTTCTTCTCAAACTCTCTGAAGAATGATCTATCAAATTGAATAGCTGATGCACTTTGAACACTTAGCTCCAAAAGATAGATGACATTTTTTTCATTAGTTTAAAATTTATATGCTACAGTATCTGTCACAATAATAATAAAATCTGACAGTGCAGATCATATCGGTATTTCGCACAGCAGAGGTAATGCGTTCTTTGGAAAATAAAATGACAATTTGTTCAAATCATAGATTTTTAAATTTTAGACAAACAAGGTAGCTCTCACTCTATGTATTTCATTCTTTCAGAACAATTTCTTTGATAACGATATTATGGCAGGATCCAGACCATCCACATTCTGCCTTTGTTGGGAATCTGACAGATTGTAGATGTCCAGGAAAATGATCTGGAAAGCCTGCTTTGCAGCACTGTTTAGCCCAGAGATGCTAAAACTTCACTAGATGTTCTCTGCAGAGTCTGAGTTGCCATGATCTCTAAACATCAGCGTATGCCTATGCCTAAAATCACCATTTGTCAGCAAAGGGAGGCCCTCACCTACTGCATCCTCATCATCCAGGGGGTCCAGCATGTCATGAATACTAAATACCCTCATGTCTTTCCCAATCATTCTATGATTCTGTGTTATTCATTGCAAAGTTCAGCAGTCCTAATCACTTTTATTTTAAAGAACATGCTGATGGAAGGAGAGCAAGGTGGTTGTTCTTTGAATAACAACTAGTTAGGCTGCCAGAAACTGGAAGATCTATTATCACTGCCTGAGAGAACTCAAATATAGCTTCTAACTCAAGTTGTAGCCACATCAAATAATAAAAATTATTATCATGATAATCATAATTGTCACTGTTATTATTGCTATTCTGACACCAGGAAAACAATAGTAGACACAGTACTAAAAAAATTATGAAAGAGTCTCTGACTTAATTGTCTAGAATTTAAGACACTTAGTTGTCATTAAATTCTGACAGGCCAATTAGTTCTACAGCTGTACCTTAATGAAGCGTATTTCGTGTGCAGCCTGAGCTGAAATCTGTATATTACACTTGCACCCATTTACTAAAGCTGGTTTGTTCAGACTAATTTATTTTCCAACCACGTGATGTACTACTAGACATGCCTGAACATCACAATTTCCTCATTCCTGGAATTTTCAAAATTAATATAGCTTTCCACCCAATTATGTCTTTTTTCAAAAAAAAAAAAATGCACAACATCTGTTTTCTTAAAACCATTAAAGGAGAGAAGAATAAAGCTCTTTACTGAACAAACTCAAGGCTTCATCATTGTTTTATTTTCTAGGACTTCTGACTTCTTATCAGTTTGCACTGTGCATTGTGACACAGATGTCTAAAGACACCCTCAGGTAAAAAAATACATGAATGCGACTAATCCAAATAAGTCTAACACTAACCATTCAAAATTTTTGTTGTTTGCACAACCATTCAAATCATACAAAAGATACAAAATAACAGAACTTTTGGGAAGAAAATTTTAAAAGCTAATTGTCTGCATTGGTTGCCATTTGCAGCTGTACTTCCTCAGGCCTTAAATCCTGAGGCTGAGAGCAGCCGTCAGATTTTTCTTTTTCAGCAAAAACTAAGTGAGGACCCATAAGAGTTCTTATTCCTATTTTAATCTCTATAAGGAACACACACTGTAACAAGTCAAATCACTGTGTAGTCATTGTTTCCTAATTACATTTCAAAATCTAGACCTTCTACTGAAGCTTTTGCAGTAAAGATTTAAAATCCAAAGGTAATATGATCCTTGAATATTGGAATGAGAATTCATGCTTTTCCTCTTAAAAATGTTTCTTTATTCCATACTATTCTCATTGTAAGATAGTAGGCAACATTTCTCAATGCTTTCACTCTACTTTAAGGGTGATCCATGTAAATATAGAGGATTCAATGGTATATTCATTCACAATATTCATTTCACTATAATGTTTATTCAATAGTGTATTCATTCACATTGTTAAATATTGTATAGACAATGTTTTGAAGTCTTTTAAAAACTGATTCTACAAGGAAAAGAAGAAAAATAAAAAAGAAAAGAAGCAAAACAAAAATTAAAAGAAAAATCCCATCTAGGGCCTTCTACAGGCAAAATCCTCCTATGTTTGCAAGCTGTGTGTCTATTATAGAAAAAAATGTTGCAAGATTCAGAGGGAAAAAGCTTTACCCTTGTTATTGGTCAGCAGCAATATTGTAAATTGCAGTAAAATATCTGTTAAGATTCCTATGAACTATATTACCCTATTCAAAATCTCCTTGTCTGTGAGTTAAATTCTAAAAATAATTTTTAAGGAATGCCTTATTTGCTAGCTCTCCTTGCTGCATCCCTCACATCTACTCCCAGATAGGTATCTCCAGCTGGGTAAGAATCGTGTGGCTGTGAAAGGGTCTCTTCTGACTGCTCGCACCATTTCATCCACAAAGGAAACTATGCCCATGCCAGTTCTTCAGTGTAAATGTATAAATGCATCTTCTGAATTAAAAGTGATTGAAATTAAATAAACTCTTGTATTTTTATTAGAGGTTTTTCCTAGATATGTGGGAATTTTGAAAAGTGTCCCCATGCTGTATCTCAGTCCCCAGTTGCTATCAATTTTATCCGGACTTGAGCTTTTTCATATCTCTAGAAAGGCGTGTTCAATTGTGATTTCTTCCACAAATGGTCAGTGCTCCATAAGGCTTTGCAAAACATATTGCACATGATTTTGCTACCTCAATCCAAGCAACTGATACCACTCTTGTCAAAGAATGCATGATCTTTAGGCGCTAATTTTAACTCTGCAGTAAGATATTTTATGGATATGAAATAAGCCCCTGCTCTGCTCTAAAATTCACAAGGTAAGATTCTCAGATCCTGTAAGTCCAGATGTACTTTTTAAAAATACAGATCTGTGCTATCTTAAATTACTTACAGATCTAAACCGATATGAGAAAGACAGGGATATCTTCAAGGGAGCTGTACTCACCAACTCTGTTTGAAAGACCTTTCCAAATATTTATAAAACCCTCTTTTCTTTGCTTTCCAGCTAAGACTGGCATGTGACTTTAATCAATCAGACTTCAGTAAACTTCACACTTCTCTTCTGAAGTGGTCTGTTAAGCCGTTAAGACTTGTGAAGCTTTGTAGAGTTTCTGATATAATGTTTTTGCTGACACAGGCTGTTTTCAGTGTGCAGAAGCTTCACATACAGGATGACTCAGGCTTGAACAAATTAAGTAGAAGAGCATGTTTTAATATTGCTGTGCATTCTTAAAGAGAATTGAATTGTTAAAATATGCACACATCTCTAATATTTAGCAAAAGCTCCAAACGTTTCCATGACTAATGTTATAAAGCAGCCTTCAGGATTGGAAATTTTTGTGATCTCAATGTCTAAATCACTTGAATGGGAAGAAGTATCCATGTTTAAACAGAGTGCCTGAAACAATCATGCAGTGGCTGGGAGGACACCTGAGTCAGAGACAGAAGAAAGGGGGGTGGCTGATATCCTTGCCCTGTCTGGACTTATAACTAGATGACACTGGGATTCACAGTCTGGGATCATTCCCATTATTTACAAACACATCCTGGTGGTGGCTAGAGCCCTTTTTTTTTTTTTGTATGATTCTTTTTATTTCTAGGTGCCCCCCCTAGAGTGTAAACAACGAGTATTCTAGGCCTCCCTCTGTTTCAGAGGGGTTTCTAAATACCAGCTCTGACACCTCAGGAAAGACATTCTGTCCCAGAAACTTATAGTCTGCTTGAACTACTGGCAACTCATGGCAGAAAGATTTTTCTCAATCTGTACAACTGAGACTGGGCCACTAGGTAGAAAGGATACATAAGTGACAGACTCAACAGTTAGCAGATGTAAAAAAGAAAATTGAATGTTGCCAGACATTAAACTATTCTCAAGCAACAAGAGGTAACAAGGTTCTGTTGTACTCTTTGGGTACAGCTTATTTATCTTCTGCATTAAGAATCAGTAGATAAAACGCTCATGTTGTCCAAAACTCAAGAGTCTTTGTCCACCAGGAATATCAAACACTCAGGTGTGGAAGGTTTCTAATCTTGTATCTGCATTTTATGTCCAAAACTGCCTGAGTCTTTCTTTGGCTACAGTTGCATTAACAAACTGATGAGGACATGGACACAAGCTGCAGGCCATATTGGCCATACTGCTTCTACAGACAAACAGCAATCTTTCACACAATAATGAGCAATGGCTCAGTGAAGAGTATGGACTGAAGACCTTACCTAGAAGAGGCAGAATTTTCCCAGTATGCATGATGGTGACCCTGTTTTGGAGATCAAGTGGGTCAGCCTTGAAAGCTCAGTCACATGAATTTTAAGGTGGGAAAGAAAGCTCTGTGTCATGACTTTCCTTGTCTAAGAGGGTAAGAGAGGTTGTGGAGGTAGCAGCGATATGTGTAGTCACCTAATTTTCCCATAAACTATCCTTCAATTATGTGTCTGTGTCTCAAAAATACCTTATCATTTTGTCTCAAAGGTACATGTACTAAAAATTTATAAGCCTACAATTAATAATACCTCCTCACAAGGAATGCAAGGACTCTTAAACACTATTAGAATGTCTGCAGTTTGAAAGTTTTCATGAATCATTACCTCATCCTCAAAACATTTTAAAAAAATATTTCCAATAAGTTTTCCTAGTATGCACATTTTTATACTTCATTATTATACACATTTTGAAAAAAAAAAAAGAGTTTGAATTTACCTGCAACTGTTTTGAAAATACTACTAATCATATAGGTCATGATCCCCGGGTTTAATTAGGTGACCATACTGAAAACATTTTATAAAAAGACTTAGATAAATAAAACAAGGTCAAAATGCTAACTCATTTTCCACAGGAGAAATACCTTCTACATGCAGTTTTTGCTAGCGAGGCACTGAGGTTGCAATAGCTTGTTCCAAAAGGATTTGGAACAGAACACATTGAAGGAGAAAAAAGATTTTACAAATCTGATATGCAATTTAAAGGGAGAAAAATCTAATTTGCTTGTAATTTTGGTATCTGAAAATGTTTGTGTGTGATTTATCTTATTGTTGCAGCTGGATTAATCTGTGAAGGTAAACTGCTGAAGAAGCAGTTTACTAACCCAGTTTATTCGCATTAGACAGCACTACCTTATAATGAGTAATGGGAAAACAAGTCTCATTTTTTATGCATGATATATCCATTTATGTAGCCTTTACAGTACTAAATATATAGATATACCTGCATCCATGCATGGTGCTTCTGTTTTAACTTCTATTTCACTAAGTTTCTATACTGGACCAAAATAAGTGTCACTGTTTGCTTTCATAGTAATGTAGAATGTTTAAAATGTAACCTGAAGTGTCCTGGTTTGAGGTAAAATAGGGTAAATTTTCTAGTTTGTAACTTCACTTTTCAGCTAGGCCTCTTCTGTCTGACTAAACTCCGAAATTAACTGCACATTGTTCAGATGCTGTTCGCTCCCAGACTGATAAGACCAGGGAATGGTATGCAAGAAGCTCTTATTTTCATTATTCACTATGGTGATCAAGGTCAGAAAGTTTGTCATCCACCCTACTGGGGGGCTGGAAATGGAAAGACGTAGAGAAGTCCCACC
>VZTY01011782.1:20159-30289 GCA_013400935.1 Turnix velox | reverse complement strand
CCCCAAAGGTGGAGGAGAAGCCTTGGGGTCGTCTTCAAGTGGTTCTTGTTGAGGTTCCTCAAGGTTTGTGGTTCTTCAAGGGGTTTCTGTTCAGGTTCCTCAAGGTTTGGGGTCCCCCAGGATGGAGGAGAACCCTTGGGGTGGTCATCAGGGGGTTCCTCTTGAGGTTCCTCAAGGTTTGGGGTCCACCAGACCCCTTGGGACCACCCCAAGGGGGTCTTCAAGGGGTTCCTCTTGAGGTTCCTCAAGGTTTGGGGTCAATAAGAGATCTTGGGGTGGTCTTTAAGGGGTTCCTCTTGAGGTTCCTCAAGGTTTGGGGTCAATAAGAGACCTTGGGACCACCCCAAGGGGGTTTTCAAGGGGTTCCTCTTGAGGTTCCTCAAGGTTTTGGGGTCCCCCAGACCCCTTGGGACCACCCCCAAAAGGTGGAGGAGAAACCCTTGGGATGGTCCTCAAGGGGTTCCTGTTGAGGCTCCTCAAGGTTTTGGGGTCCACCAGGGTGGAGGAGAACCCTTGGGGTGGTCTTCAAGGGGCTCAAGATCTCTGGGCAGAAGGGGACAGGAGGAGGGGTGAGGAATAAAGAAGCAGGTAGATGAAGATATCTCATTATTATGACTCCCTTGTGAGCTGTTAGATGCTTTTTCCTCCTGGCAAATGCTACACCCCGTGCTGCAAGTCCTAAAAATGCCTTGAGATGAGGGCAAGGTGATGAAGACCCTCTGGCTTTTCTCCTTAGTTCTCTCCACATCCAGGAATAACTGTTGTCAGCAGCCTGTCCTGCAGAGCTGTTTTTCAACATTGTCTTGCTTACCCAAACAATTTGAAGATGGCAAAGAGGCAGGGAAATTTGTCAAGCAAGACAAAGAAAATTGGTGAAATCCATTTTCTGGCTCTGATGAGAAGAAAAGCAAGGAATATTCATCCCTTAATCTTTCTCTTCTTTCCAATGCCATGGATTTTTCAAGCCATTAAAGCCTGGCAGGGGAAAAATACTCTTTTACATAATGGGCAATTCATCTTTTGCATTTGGCAGAGCAATATTCCCAAAGAAAAAAAAAAAAAAGAAAAATTAAAGAGGAGACATTTATTTGGATAATGGGCAGATCTTAAGCATTTGGGATTTGAGTCATCTTCCAGAGCACGTGAAGCCTTGAAAACTTCAGGCTTTAAATCTGAATGAGCATAAACTGTGGGAAGTGGGATGGTGAATGAGGAAAAGGGACTGGAGATCTGTTTTGCCTCAACTTATGGGAATTAGAAACCATCCATATGGTGCTGAGTGGTTGAATTTCTAGAATAAGCAGAAAGACATGTTCAGGCAGCAGGTGTGTGTGGAGAGGACTTTAAATCTTGCTGTTCTTGCTCAATTTAAGGGGTGTTTTTTTCAACATGTTTCAGAGTTCAGGTTCTGTTCAAATAAATGTCCCACGTATTTGAACCTCAGGAGACTGAAAACCTCGGCCACGAGCCTCAAGTGACTTTCTTATGAGATTTCCAGCTTTCCTGCTTCTGGCCTTGGCTTGAAGTACCATGAGAATTGGTTTTATTTTTTTTTTTTTCATGATATTTCAACACTTTTAGCTTCAACTTCTGGCCTTCATTGAAAAACCTGGAGGTAAACTTGCAGGGCGGGGGTGGGTTTCTAATTTGGATTAAAAATAGGGTGACACTCCAGATTTACTGTCTGCTTTTTTGGACATAAATCAAGGTTTGGGTCCAGGGATTAGATGTGAATTCTTCTCTAATTTTAACCTGTTTGGGACATTCTGTATCTTTCTTCTGTAGAGAACAAGCAGCTATTTGCTTCAGCAGATCTACTAGAGTAGATATTTCATTTTCCAAGCTTAAGAGGTAGGAAGTGCCATTTGTTGGCTCACCAAAGACAATGAAAAAACTTCATGGTCTTCCACTTGGTCTTCCAAGTGTCTTCTCAATGTCTTCAGGCTGAGTTGAGGATTGGTAGTTCCCTTTTTCCCTATCAATGCACTCAGAAGGCTGGGAGAAGCAAGTCCTCAGATTGATTTAATCTCTCACCAATAATCCCAGGGTGTCTTTTCAAGGTTTCATGTAAAATTTAACCTTATTTTAGACCTTTTCCCCTCTTCAAGCCACTGAGACATGAGTAAAAGCTCATGTGTTGCTTCAAGAAGCCACATTCTTCCTTGGCAGGCTGAGGAGGAGTTATGGGGAGAGCTGCTCATTTCTATTACTGTACAGAGAATTCCTCCCACCCTTTCTTCCAGATGCTGAAACAGCTCCTTTATTTATTTATTTGGATTAGCCTGTATTAAAATATAACATGTTTCTCTCCCTTATTCCCAGAGGGTGGCCCTTTCTCATGGGGATGGATGTCCTCAAAAGCTGCTCAACGTGCACAACTCCCACTTCTCAGAACCAGGGGAAAGTTCCTGGCTCCAGGGTACCCAGGATCTCATGGAGAGCTGAGAGTTGGAGGAATTGGAAAAGGAATGTGGCAAAAAAAACAGCAGGGAAGGAGAGGAATATCTGCAGCTTTTCCAGTGACTGTGCATTAGCAGGTACCTGAGCAAGGAATTCCTGAGTCTTCCAGCAGCTCCTGCTGGACTCAGGAGAAGGAAAACAAATGGATGAGTGGAAGTGATGGCCTTGACCCTTTTTTGATGCTGATTTACCTAGTCATGAGTTCTACTAGAACCCCCAGCAAAGCCAAAGAGACCTCAAATTCTCATTTGGTTTGATTTGGAGATTTGAGAGGTTGGTTGTACAAAAAAAAAAAAAAAAGAGACAAAATTCTGCTTGGTTTTTGGAGTTGGAGCCACTTTTTGTCAAGTAGAGATGGAGTTTACCAAAAATCCACTGCACAAAGGGAAGCTTTGAGGGAGCCCAAGCAGGGCAAGAGCCAAGGTGGGGTTTTTGCTGATGTAGCTGCTTTTCCAGACAAATTGAGGACACAAAAATCCTTGTGGGCACTGCAGAAAACCAAATCCCCAGTGGCTGAACACCCAGAATAAGGTTGCCCAGCTGAAGATTCAAGTCCAAAGCTCTCTTCAAGCCATGCAGGACCTCACCAAGCCAGGGCATGAAAAAACCAGAGGGAAAATATGGTAGGAAAACATTTTTTTGCCCTCAGGCCCATCATGAAAAGCAAGCAGAGATCTGTAAACACTGTCCCAAGACCTGAGTCTCCCAACCTCAGCTCTTCTGGCTGTAGAATGGAGGTGTAGCTTTTTTGGGGGGGATGAGGGAGGGCAAAAACACAGCTTGGATCTAAATGTGGTGCTGTCTGAAAGTCTCCACACTGAAATCAGCACATGGGAGGGGGGTCTTTGGAGTTTGCTCTTTCTCCTCCACTGCACCTAAATCAGAGCAGTAGGAACACAGAAACAGGGAAAAAAAATAAAACCTTTGGATGGCAAACAAATGATGGGCAGAGGCCAGTCTGTTGGAAGACAGTGGGGTGCTCACTGCTGAAGGGATTTCACTGTCTTTGAGTGCTGGTAGCCTGAAGGAAACCTCTTAAAGACATCACATCTCTCATTTCTTTCACTCAGAACCCTTCAAACCTTGGAGCATCTCCTTTTGCTTCCCAAGAAGAAGAGCAAGGTGGCATGAGCAGAGCCACATCCTGTCCAACCTGTGATGCTCCAGCCCCTTAGACATCCTCCCCATTGTCACTGAGGGAGATGGTGTGAATTTTGATGGTTGGCACTTTGCAGTTGTCCTGGACAAGGCTCCTGGAGGTGCCTGCACAGCAGCATTCCTGGAGGAAACCTTTGCTTTTCACTTTGGCAGCCGTGCAGTCTTTGGCCACAGCATTCTTTGCAGGCATGCTTTGCACTGCAGAGAAGATCTTCCACTCACAGACCCCATCAGACTTAGAAATCCTATAAAAGGTTTCTCCTGAACCAACAGGGATCCTCACCACACCTTTCCCCCCCACCATTTTTTGGCTGGGAGGATGGTTGAGGTTGAAACTTGGGGTTTGCTTCTTCCCTCCTTGCTTCCTATGGAGGCACTGGGCCCTCAGGACATTTTGGAAAGCTTTCTTAAACTCTTGACTGGAGCAGGGATAGATGATGGGGTTGAAGCAGCTGTTTAAATATCCAAGCCAAAATGTTATTTTAAAAAGTGTGTCCGGGGGTTTGATGGCAGGAAAGAAAGAACCTAAAATGGAAAATACGCAGAATGTTAAGGCAGAAAGGCAGTGAGGAATTGCAGGTAACTCAAGAAACACTGTGGAGGTGGGAAAAAAAAAGAAAAAATAAAAAAAGCGAAAAGAAAAGATAAAAGAAAAAAGAGAAGAAGTAAAAAGAAAAGAGTAGAAAAGATTAAAAAAAGAGAAAAGAAAAGATAAAAAAAGAGAAAAGATAAAAGAAAAAAGAAGAGAAGAGAAGTAAAACGAAAAGAGTAGAGAAGAAAAGAAAACAAAAGAATGAAAAGAAAAAAGAAAAGAAAATAGAAAAGAAAAAAGGAAAGAGGAAAAAAGAAAATAGAAGAAAGAAAAAAGGATAGGAAAATTTAAAAAAAGGAAAGGAAAGGGAAAGGAAAGATAAAAGAAAAGATAAAAGAAAAAAGAGGAGAAGAGGAAAGGAAAGGAAANGGAAAGGGAAAGGAAAGGAAAGATAAAAGAAAATATGATAAAAAAAGAGAAAAGATAAAAGGAAAGGAAAGGAAAGAAAAAAGGAAAGAAGGAAAGGAAAGGAAAGGAAAATTTAAAAAAAGAAAAGAAAAAAGAAAGGAAAATTAAAAAAAAAAGAAAAAAAAACGAAAAAATATTAGAAAAGGAAAAAAACCCTAAAGATTCTGTTCTTTCTTGGAAAAATCTATAACTCAAAGCTCAATTCCTGAGGGGAGCAAGCCTTTGAGACGTCTGGTGCTGTACAATTACATGCATGTTCTACCAGAGATCAATTCAAGACATCAACTTTTATTATTCAGGGGTTTGTGTTGCCTTTTACAGCCAGAGAGGAGGGAGGGAGGGCTGGTACCAAGAGATAGAGGAAAAATTGCTTCCTCTGGGACTTCTAATTCAAGCCTAGTTAGCCAAATAAGAGTTATATCTTAGGAGGTCATCAGAAGGGGCTTCAAGCAGCCAGAAAAATCACATCATTTCAGAATCAGAGTCAGTGAAAAGGAAGATTATTGAGCTGACTGAATGCCAGCTAAAACTCTTAGAAAATGCTAAGTGCTGAGGGCTCATTTCCCCTGGAAATCTTTAGGAAGGCTTTTCTATCATGTTTTGCTGGCCCAGAGAAAGAGTTTAAAATCAGAGAAGATAAATGTAAGGTTCTTTCTTACGTCAGTGAACAAGGGAAGGCTTCTCATGGGCAGCTGTGATTTTATATATATTTTTTTTTTAATATATATTCTGAGATATACTTGGAAGTTTACCTTTCTGAGCTGTTTTTCAAAGAGCACAAACTCAGATGGCTCCTTAGAAGGCACTCTGGGAATTTTCCTCCTGCAGAAGGCAGGGATGACATGCAGAAAACTTAAAGAGTTGTCATCCAAGTGTCAGCAATTAGTTTGGGGACAGGAAGAAAAACGGTTTCCCAGAAAACATAATTGCCTTGTTTTGGGCTTTATGGCCAAGTTTATAATAAACAGAACTTGCAGCATTGACAAATGTTTGTCTTCCTGCTTTGCCCCTGGAAACAGCAAAAGCTTGTGCTGCTTGAAAGGAACCCTGTGGAAGATTTTAGGCATCAATAGATTTCTCATCCTCTGCAGCAAAGCCACATCTGAGAGCAGCTCCCCAGCTTCATGGCCATTGATCTGCTCCTTGCCTCCCCCACCCCCGCCTGAGAAAAAACTAATAATGCAATTAGTGGGCATTCTGATTTAATTTAAATTCATTCTGAGGGCTGCCCAACCTTTTTTTTAGCCTTTTTTAGTCTTTTTCGCCCCAGACAAAGCTTATGAGAAGAGCAGCAAATGCTTTCAGGCAGCAAAAAAAAAAGCCAGAGTGGAATTCTCAGGGTGTTTTTTGCCTGTGTATCAAAATATTGCCTGAGCAGAGACACAAATAGTGCAGGGTGATTAATGACTCCCTCCATCTGCTGAACCTCTGCTTGTGTCACACCAAGTGGCACTGACTTCAACCTTCTGCTTGCTGCTGGTGGAGGAGAAGATGCTGTCAGGGAAAAAAGAAGAGGTGAGGAACCCTCTGGTTATCCCTGACCTGGGAGAGGTCTCCCAAGAGCCAGGACACCTGGTGTGGGAGAAATCTGAGCCAAAGACAGTGCTGCAAGCATTCAACTTCATGAGGACAGGATGGAGGAGTTGGGGTTGTTGAGCCTGGAGAAGAGAAGGATCAGGGGAGACCTCAGAGGAGCTTCTTGATACCTGAAGGGGGGTACAGAAAGGCTGGGGGAGGAGTTTTTAATAGGATATGTGATGGAAGGAATAGGAGTGATGGATGCAAATTGGAAGAGGGGAGATTTAGGCTGGAGAGATGAAAGAATTTCTTCACTCTGAGGGTAGTGAGGGTAGTGAGAAGAGGTTGCCCAAAGAGGCTGTGGATGCCCCCTCATCCCTGGAGGTGTTTAAGGCCAGGCTGGATGAGGCACTGAGCAACCTGGTGTGGTGGGAGGTGTCCCTACCCATGGAACTGGATGATCTTGAAGGTCCCTTCCAACCCAAAATGTTCTCTGAAACATTCTAGTGGCCTTCCAGGGGCTACAGGATGTAGGAAGACTCTTGGATGGAGTCTATAGCCAACCTCCACAGGCAGTGGTTTAAAACTAGAGCAGGGCAGGGTTAGATGAGACATAAAGAAGAAGTTCTTCCCCATGAGGGTGGTGAGACCCTGGAAGAGGTTGCCCAGAGAGGCTGTGGATGCCCCCTCAATCCCTGGAGGTGTTTAAGGCCAGGCTGGATGAGGCATTGAGCAACCTGGTGTGGTGGGAGGTGTCTCTGCCCGTGGCAGGGGAGTTGGAACTAGATGGTCTTGATGGTCCCTTCCAAACCAAACCATTCTATGATTCCATAGCTGAGTTCTGCTACCAGTTAGAGTAGAAACAGCCAATTCCCTTCTCCACCACCCTTCAGGGGGTAGGATAACTTCAGGGACAGAAAAATCACCAAACCAGAGCAACACAGAGTCTGTTTAAGGCCAGGCTGGATGAGGCATTGAGCAACCTGGGGTGGTGGGAGGTGTCCCTGCCTTGAACTAAATGATCTTGAAGGTCCCTTCCAACCCAAACCATTCCATGATTCCAACCTCTGCTCCCAACCCCAGTTACACCACAACCATCCAGGACCAGCCCTTGTGCTTGCTCCTGCTTTGCTCTGAGCTAACTTGGTAGAGCAATTTCATCCTCAGTGCTGACCAGTTTTTAAGACCAAAAATGAGATGCTAAAACATCAAGCTCTTTTTTTTCTTGTTGTTTTTTTGGGTTTTTTTCAACAGTTCAGCACGAGTGAGCAGGCTCATCCACAGCCCAGTTAAATTAATGCTGCTTTCCTTTGCAGTGAAAAAAAAATCCAACTAAATAACATTCTTGAAGAACGTTCTGGCTGAAGTCTCTGGCAAAAAAAAAAACAACCCAAAACCAGCAAAAAGGCTTCTAAATGCTCAAATTATGTTAATTTTTATATTTTTTTCTACTTTTCCTCATTTAATTGCAGCCTATCTGCTGCTTCCTCAGTTTACATCCAGACAAAAGGTGAAACAAATCTGGGTTTAGGGAATAAGCTGAGTGTAAAAATGGGTAAACAATAACAATTCCTGTTTGCTGCAACTCCTGGCTCACTCTGAATGGAATGCTAGAGCCTTGCCAAAGCCTGTTAAAAATAGAAAATAGCCAGTGTCAGAGTCTGTCCCTTGCTCTCATTTTTTAATGTTGGGGTGGGGATCTGCTTGCTAATTTATTAATGCAACCTTTTTTTTTTTTTTTTCTTTTGGTTTACCAGTAGAATGATTTGTTGCCTTGGAACAAGAAGGGTTGAGGGGTCTCAAGGGTCAGTAGTGCAATTGCCTTGCTTGTTGCATGGAAAAAGAAAAAAGCAAGGAAAAGAAGAGAAAAGAAAAGGAAGGCAAAGAAAGGAAAAGAATAGCAAAGGAAGAGAAAGAAAAGAAAAGAAAAGAAAAGAGAAAAGAGAAAAAGAGGNAGAAAAATGAAAAAAGCAAAGATAAAAGAAAAGAAGATAAAAGTAAAGAAGAGAAAAAAGAAAAGGGAAAGAGAAAGAAAAGGAAAAGGGAAAGAATAGGATAAAGAAAAGAAATAACATAACAAAATAAAATAAGATAAAATTAAATTAAATTAAACAAAATAAAACAAAACAAAATAAAATAAACTATTAGCCTCCTGTGGTCCTTTTCCATCAAGCATTTCATCGTTCTTCCTCCCTCCCCCTGAAAATGTCAAAGATTGCATTCCCTTCTCTTCCCACCCCATTTATTTTGCTGTTTGTCAACTGGAAGTTTGTGCAGATGTGAGAGAGAACTTTTCCCTCTGCCTCCTGGTGAGTAAGTGCCAGCTCAGCCAGAAAGATGTAATTTGACTTTGTCTTCTGTCAGGAGCTGAGGAGCTGCTTGATTACAGGGTGTTTCAAACCCAGGGCTGGTGTCGTGAGTCTCTCCCCTGATGGACAGCACGGGGGGGATTTATTGAGTTATTTATTTAAGATCTCTGGCAGCACCATGGGAAGAAGATCCTATGTTTTTTTATATCCTACAGACCCATAATAGAGGTAAAAAAATCCATCTCTTACATCTCTGGGTTCACTACTTCCTCCCCACTGGGCTGAATGTTCCACTGGGAACGTGACAGCAGTGTCTGTGCATCCCAAGAGCAGAGAAATCAAATGGGATTTTAATTTAATATTATTTTGTCAGAGTTTGAGGCTTTCTAGGGAATCAGAAGTACCTACACTAAACCCTGCACAGAAACCCAACCAAAACCCTGGCATCCCTTCCCTCTGACGTATAGGAAAACCACAGAGAGCTGGAAATGGGGATGGAGGGAGGCAAAACTTCAACCTCAGGTCCTGGGATCTGCCCTGAAGGGGTCAAAAAAGAAGAGAATTGCCCTAAAAACCCAGAGGATGAAGCCTGGGGGAGCACTGATGTCCCCACATGGATTAATTCCATACCACAAGGGCATCCTGGCTCCTTCCACAAACACTGAAAAATGTGGTGAATTTTGGGTTCCCAAGCTCAATGTGAGCACTGAACTTTATCCCATCAGGCTGGAATCCTACACTGCACCTCAGGTCAAGACACAAACCATGCCCTGGAAAAAAAATATATATATTTAACATATTTATACATATTATGCACCAGCTGTGCTCCTACATCCCTACTCTCACCTCTCACCCTGCTGCTCTGCTTCCCATATGGAAAATATTCCCTGTGGGAACCAAAAATGGGACCAAAGAACCTTTGAACAGTAAGAAAAACTTCTGGGATTTGTATAATTAAATTAACACACCACAAATTGCAATTTGTGGGCATGAGGGAAGGTAAGTGCATGTGGGTGGCAGGTCTTACACCTTTAAAGATGGAATTTGGGTCTGATTCAGGTGGGAAATGAGAAGGATTTGGTGCCCAGATTATCTTTTCGGCTGATTTCAGGTGGGAAATGGGAAGGATTTGGTGCCCAGATTATCCCTCATTCCTAATAAATAGATGTAGAAGGAAGAACAAGAATTTCTCTACACAATCCAGACTTTGGGGGCGTCAGGAGGATGCAGGTGTTTGGATACAGGTAAGGGATGGAAAAGCCAAGCATCAGGAATGGGTTGTTCTAGGAAAAGTGCTCTGAGGATTTGGATTTTTTTTTTTTCAGCCCTAATTTATGCTCTGTTTCATATTGTACCCACTTTGCAAGGGATGATATTTCTGGCAAAGGGCAAATATCTCAGGCAGAAACTATTCCCACTGTGGGCTGATGCAGATTTCCAAAGCTGATTAAAAGAAAAAAAAAAAAAGCAAAAAAAAAAGCCATGGGGAAGGTAAACTGAGGTTTTGTTCCAATGTGTAAATCCAAATAATCACCATGTTTGACAAATCAACAGCTCCCGTGCTGTTAAAGGATGTGGAATGATTGTGGGACTTGTTTCTCACATTTTTAAGATGTCTGAGGTTAATCTCTGAGCTCTCTCTCTCATGTGTTTACAAGAGAATTCTAGCTTCCCTTTAATAAATA
>VZTY01011782.1:9383-19679 GCA_013400935.1 Turnix velox | reverse complement strand
AAAAAAGAAAAAAGAAGAAAGAAGAAAAAGAAGGGGAAAAAAAGGAAAAAGAAGAAACAGGAATAAAGAAGAAAAAAGGAAAAAGAAAAAAGAAGAAAGAAAAAAGAAGAAGAATTTAAAAAAGAAAAAAAGGAGGAAAAAAAGGGAAAAAAAAACCAAACCAAAAAGCCAAGGGGGTGGTTCAGGGATGGGTGTGAGAAGCTGAGTCTGCCTCATGAATTTGTCACTCTGTGGTCATGATTTTGAAATGCTCGGGGTTAGCAACACAGGCATTATCATCTGCAGCAGCAGCTGAGCATCATTCCCTTAAGCATCCAAATTAATTAAAAACAAATCCTGCCACTCGCTGAGGTTGGGAGAAGGGGGGGTGAGAAGGGGGGAGGAGAATCATTCATCGCCTTTCAATCACTCCCAAACCCCAGATTGCACCGTGACGATGGAGAAGGAGGGGAAAATTACACCCTTGGTTCATTTGCCTCAGGGTCTCCAAATTAGTGACTGCACAAAGCAGGAATGTTTTGAAGACAAGGAGAAGCCTCTGACAGGTTGTTCCAGGAGGAGGGAGGGCCAGGGGTGTGAATCACAAAGCAGCTCAGCTTCTCTCTTCATTTTGGGTGCAAATCCAAATTCACATCCCCAATTCCTTCTGCTGCTGTTGGTGGGACACAAGAGAAAGGAAAGGAAAAAGAGGAAAGAAAAAAAAAGGAAAGGAAAAAGGGGAAAGGAAAAAAAAGAGGGAAGGAAAAAGAGGGGAGGAAAAAGAGGGGAGGAAAAAGAGGGAAGGAAAAAGAGGGGAGGAAAAAGAGGGGAGGAAAAAGAGGGAAGGAAAAAGAGGGGAGGAAAAAGAGGGGAGGAAAAAGAGGGAAGGAAAAAGAGGGGAGGAAAAAGAGGGGAGGAAAAAGAGGGAAGGAAAAAGAGGGGAGGAAAAAGAGGGGAGGAAAAAGAGGGAAGGAAAAAGAGGGGAGGAAAAAGAGGGGAGGAAAAAGAGGGAAGGAAAAAGAGGGGAGGAAAAAGAGGGGAGGAAAAAGAGGGAAGGAAAAAGAGGGGAGGAAAAAGAGGGGAGGAAAAAGAGGGAAGGAAAAAGAGGGGAGGAAAAAGAGGGGAGGAAAAAGAGGGAAGGAAAAAGAGGGGAGGAAAAAGAGGGGAGGAAAAAGAGGGAAGGAAAAAGAGGGGAGGAAAAAGAGGGGAGGAAAAAGAGGGAAGGAAAAAGAGGGGAGGAAAAAGAGGGGAGGAAAAAGAGGGAAGGAAAAAGAGGGGAGGAAAAAGAGGGGAGGAAAAAGAGGGAAGGAAAAAGAGGGGAGGAAAAAGAGGGGAGGAAAAAGAGGGAAGGAAAAAGAGGGAAGGAAAAAGAGGGGAGGAAAAAGAGGGGAGGAAAAAGAGGGAAGGAAAAAGAGGGGAGGAAAAAGAGGGGAGGAAAAAGAGGGAAGGAAAAAGAGGGGAGGAAAAAGAGGGGAGGAAAAAGAGGGAAGGAAAAAGAGGGGAGGAAAAAGAGGGGAGGAAAAAGAGGGAAGGAAAAAGAGGGGAGGAAAAAGAGGGGAGGAAAAAGAGGGAAGGAAAAAGAGGGGAGGAAAAAGAGGGGAGGAAAAAGAGGGAAGGAAAAAGAGGGGAGGAAAAAGAGGGGAGGAAAAAGAGGGAANAAAGGAAAGGAAAGGAAGGAAAAAGAAAAGGAAAGAGAAAAGGAAAGGAAAGGTGGAGAAATGTTGGCCCGGGGGATGTCCAGCAGGATCTCTGCCACTTGGCTTCAGTGGAGCTGAGTTATCAGCCCAGACCAACCAAGCCTGTCTGTGTTTATGAAAAAAACACCACTTCTGATTAGCAAAAAAAACCCCAAAAAACAGTTTGCCAAGTAAATGTTTTGGCTGTTTATCTCCATGGCTTATTTTCTCCCCATTCAATGGCTCAACAGACACACTCCATGAGTGAGCAGGATCCAGGATGGCTTATCCAGAACCCCTAGGAGTTGACCTGAGTGTGTTCTGCCAGGAATCAAGGCTCAGATTATGTTGAAAAGAGAAAAAAAAGCCTTAAAGTTGTTTCCCTCTATTCCAAACTTTGGTAATTACTGTTCTACTGTTACCCAACAGAGCAAAAAAAAAAAGGGTTTTATACATTATCAGATATAGAAATTGATTTTGGCAAAAACTGTTCTACTGTTCCCCAAAAGAGAAAAAAAAAAAGGACTTTGTACATGATCAGATAGAGAAATTGATTTAATCACACCACTGAGGCATGGCTGACCTGTTGTCTGTGTTGCAATGCTGGGACAACATAAAATCCTGCAGATTTTTGGTCATTTTGACTTCCAAAAGTAAGTTAAAACCCATTTACAACCCATAGGACTGGGTGGCTGGGTATAAACTCATCCCTCTGGAGCTCTGAGGTGCTGCAGTTAAATCACCCACCTTATTAAAACACATCATGAATGCTGCTACATCCCACAGAGGCAAACCTCATGGGAGTCATTCTCTTTGAAAAAAAAAACAAAACAAACCCAAATCAACCACACATTGGTAATTAGAAACCAGCAGCAGACAGGCACGTAGACAGGATTAGGGGATTCCCTTGACAGGGTTTGTGGCAGCTCACAAGACTAATTTACTACTCGACTACAAATACAAATACCCTCCAGCAGATCCTTTTTTTTCTGTTCCCTTCATCAGGAGAATGATTGACAAATGCTAAAAGTCTTTTTTTTATTTTGTAATAGTTTGGGTTGGAATTGACCTCAAAGATCATCTAGTTCAACCCCCCTGACATGAGCAAGGACACCTCCCACCACACCAGGTTGCTCAATGTCTCATCCATCCTAGCTTTAAACAATTCCACCACCTCTCTGGGCAACCTCTCAGTGTCTTCTCATCCTCATGGAGAAGAACTTCTTCCCCATGTCCCACCTACCCCTACCCTGCTTTAGTTTCAAGCCATTTCTCCCTCATCCTGTAGCTAAAGACCCCATCCAAGAGTCTTCCACCATCTTGGAGCCAGCAGAAGGTTTCATAGAATGGTTTGGGTTGGAAGGAACCTTCAAGATCATCCAGTTCCATGAGCAGGGACACCTCCCACCACACCAGGTTGCTCAGTGCCTTGTCCAGCCTGGCCTTAAACACCTCCAGGGATGGAGGGGGCATCCACAGCCTCTCTGGGCAACCTCTTCCAGGTGACCCTCACAGCAAAGAATTTCTTCCTTCTCTCCAGCCTAAATCTCCCCTCTTCCAATTTGCATCCATTAGTCCTAGTCCTTCCATCACAAATCCTATTAAAAATTCCTACCCCAGCCTTTCTGGAGCCTCTTTCAGCTATTGAGAAGCTCCTCTGAGATCCTCTTCTCCAGGCTCAACAACCCCAACTCCTTCAGCCTACCCTAGCCCTTTCCTATCCCTTGCCCAGTTTCACAGCCTGGATTGATTTTTTCCCCCTGTGACATCCTGACTCTGCCTTTTTTCCCCTCTTTCTTCTTCTGAACTCCACATCCAACTACCTCACCTCAAAAGGTGGACTACAAAATTCTGGAAGTCTCTTTGTTCCTAAGGTTTTGTTAACATGAACCAACCACCCCACCTTAGGACCATTTTTGTAACACCCAACCATTTTTCCTACTTTCCATCAGTTCTGTGCACATTTCACCACAAAACAGCCTCCTAAAGCTATCATCTGTTGTTAAAAATGAACTTTTTTGGAAAAAATTCCCAGAGGAACCCCTCAGGTTTCTTCCAGCAGCAGGAAGAGATCTGCTCTGCCTGTTGACACCACTTTCCAAGGTGATGTTGAGGAGGAGGTTACATCACTGAATTTCTGGATTTTTCTAGCTCTGAGGATTTCTTTCTATATCTTTTTTTCCCTTTCTAGCCATTGCAAGAGAAAATGACAAAGGAAAAATGGAAGAAAGCTGTCACTGGAGAGTTCCAGAGCCCAAAAAAGCCATGATTGTCCAGACTGAGCCTCAACTGTGTCCTCTACCCACACATCCTCTGCCCATTGGCCTTGGAGCTCACTATAAGGTCCAGCTCTTCTCTTTTTCTCTCTCTAAGGGATGGAGGTGACCTCAGGTTTGTTATTTCCTAAGTCTATTTTGTGTTTGTTGGGTGGTTGCTGTCATCTGAAGCTGCTGCAGATGCCACCTTTGCCTGTTTCTACTCTGAGTGCAAGCTTTTGGGGAGGGCATAACTCTTGACCATCCTTTGTGGGTTGTTCTCTCTCATGGTGTAGCCCTGTTCTTGCTCCTCCTTGCCAGTCAAAGTTGGAAATATAGTGATTAAAGGTTGTAGAAGGAAAAAAAAGAGATTAAGAAAGTGACAATGCAGGTGGAGAAGGTGATATGGGAGAGAATTAGCCCTAAATTAGCAAGTGAAACATCCTTTCCTTCTGTGAATGATGACTACCTAGTTGGGGTAGGATGTTTTGAGCAGGCAGAGGAAGCCTTTAGAGCTCCTAAATAGGCAAATAATCTCTTGAGAAGATAAACTTCTCCTTTTGTTGGAGGTTTTTCGGAGGAAGGTGGGTGCTTAGTGCAGGAGGAGGACAATTTGGTGGACTTAGCTGAAAATCTTCAGCTTGAGAAGATAGCAGAGAGCTGGAGATGTCCATAGACAACCTATTTTTTACAACCTATTAGCAGGGTGAAAGAGTTGGATGTAGCTGCTCTCAGGCGATGACATTTATAGGAAGAGCCTGTGCAGAATTCCCCCAGTAAAGTTGAAGTGCTGGGCTCACAGTTTATTTTGTGTAACAGCAGTTCAAAGGAAGGTCTGGGGGATAAAAAGCACTTTGCACTCTCAGGTTTCCTCTGCTGCAGAGCAGAAACAACTCAAACTCTCTCAGAGCAGCTGTAGAACCCAATGGACACAGACAAAAGACACTTAATCTATGTTTTAAACCCCTATTAAGATGCTGATTGCTGCCCCTCACCCTGCATTTCTGTTGGTCTAAGCCTAACCCTAAACTCTCCTGGAGAAGGACCTTTTCATGCCCTAGAACTAAAATTTAATGAGGGAAGAACAAGAAGTGTGGGTCTGGTTGGATCACACTCAAGATTCTACTTGAAAAAGTTTTGTTAAACAGGTTGAATTCAAAGAAGGTTTCACAGATTTAAAGTGGGTTCCTGAAAGAGTGGGAAAAGAGCATTCAGAAGAGAAAACGTGAGCTCTCTTGAGAGAAATCAGCTATTTTAACAGGCTGATTTTATGGGCATTGGGTGAAGGGTGGGTTTGCACTCCAGCAGGCCGAGAGAAAGAACAGATTGTAACCTCAGCTCTTTTAGTGCCCCAGGATGGCTCCTTGGCTCTGCTCCAGTGCATCAAAGCCAAGGGAGCAAAAAGTGTATTGGACTCTTGGACTGAAAAAGCTTTGCCCAGACCCTTTGCCTGGAATGGGGAGCTCCATCCATCTATCTAAGAAGGTAAGAAAGATGCACAAATTGCAGCTGGCAACTCCCCTGTGCTGATTTCCATTAAGATATTGCCTGGTGGCAGGGACACCCGAGTTGTTCCTCCAGTTCTTTGCAGTGACATGGATGTGGTGCCTTTATCCCCTCCTTGTTCTCCCCCTATTGCTCTTCCCCTTCCCAGAATTACACCTCAAAACTTTCTACTCCTCTATTTGCTCAACACAGCCTTGTGGAATTAGCATTCAGCTTTTAAACCCTTGAAATCACATCAAAGGGGAGCGAGCAACGTTTAATTAAAATTCTAATTACTTCTGTATATTTCAGGGAGAGCAAAAGCAGAACAAATCCCTGACTTTCCTCCCCTTTACAATTGCAGCTGGTGAATAAATATTCATCTTCAGGGGTGATGCTGGAAGCCCGGTGTTTGGCCAATAGGGCTCATTGAGTTTCTGCAACAGATGCAAGGCAGGGAAGTCAAAAATCAGTTGAAATGCTTCTCACTGCTGCCTTTTTTCTGGCCATCTGATAAATTAAATATAAAAAATGTATGGTTGTAATTTGGTACCTTGTGTTGTGAATTTCCTGATGGGAACCTGATTTTTTTTCTTTATAGTGGGCAAACACTGGGTGCTGAGCTCCAGGAGCTCTGACCCCAAGGCTGTGAAGAGTTGCTTTGACCCTGAGTGCATTTATAGCTTGATCTTTTACATATTTATAATATATTATATATTTATATAATATATTATATTATATTTTATTTTACATATTTATATTATACCTGAATAACCTGCTGCAGACTTAGATATAAAAACACACACCCCTAAATATATTGTTTAAAAGAAATTACAATCCTGGTTGTAAGTATTTTTCTGAGAGGGATAGATCTTTTTCCACTCTTTTCCCAATTTTATGCTTCTTTTTGGTTTGTTTCACTTGAGACTCTGGTTTTTTTTTTGCATTCACTGCTTTGTGAGGGTAAACATTTTGATTTTTTGACAGCTTTCCAGTAGGAAATATCTCCCCCCAGGGTTTTCTGCTCAGAATTTAGCAGGCAGAGGCACGAACACAGCCCTCCCTGTGGGGAAGGTGCTGTAGAAGGGTTTTGCTTCACTTACCAAGGGGCATGACAACAAAAAAGGGGAGCCAGCAGAGGACAAAACATCCCACCACAATCCCCAGGGTCTTGGCTGCCTTCTTCTCCCTGGAGAACTTGAGGAGACGAACTGAGAAGTGGTGTTTGCTTTTGGGGTTGGAGGTGGAGCCTCCAGACTCTGGGGTGTTCTTCCTATGGATCCTTAGGGTGACTTCTTCAGAACGGGACCTCTCTGTCTTCAACCCTGATGTCAATCCTTTGTTTTCCCTCTTGGCCACCACGTAGACTCGACAATACATCACCAAGATGATGGTCAAGGGGAGGTAGAAGGAGCCCAGGGCAGAGAAGAGCACGTAGCCTGGCTCCTCAGTGATTTGACAGATGGTTTCATCTTCTGGGGCTGGTTCCTTCCAGCCAAAAAGTGGCCCTATGGATATCACCAGGGACAATGCCCAGACACACACAAGTGCCAGGAGACCCCTTTTCTCTGTCACAATGCTTGGATACCTCAGTGGGTAGCTCACCCCAATGTATCTGTCTATGGAGATGATGCAGAGGCTCATAATGGAAGCCGTGCAGCAAAGGACATCCACAGCTGCCCAGATGTTGCAGAAGATCCTCCCAAAAGCCCAGTAGCCCAAAATCTCCATGGTGGCTGAGAAGGGCAGGACAGTGGAAGTCAAGAGGAGGTCAGCCACAGCCAGGTTAATGATATAATAGTGGGTGACACTCTGCAGGTGTCTGTGGCAGGCTACAGAGAGGATCACCAGGATGTTACCCAAAACCCCAAAAACTATCAGCCCCCCTAAAATCACACCTAGAAAAATGGCCTTGGAAATGTTCACAGGCCCCACAGAGTGGGTGCAGTTGGAGCAGTCAGAGGAATTCCCAGGGAGGAAAGCCATGCTGAGGGGCTGCTAATGTTCATGTGAGGTTGTTGTACTTGGCTCCCTTCTCAGGTAGAAAGTGATGAGATCAATTGTCAGAAGGTCTTGCAGGCAGCACTTGTCTTCTTGTGCTGGGCAAAAGGGTTTTTAAGAGCATCTTAGAAGTGCAGCACCAGGAAGAATGAGAAAAACCCAGAATCATGTTGGAAAAACCTTCTCCCCAGGTTTTTAACCAGTGGGGCACAGTCAACAGCTCCTATTTCCCAGCCAGATTAAATCCCTTTTGCATTTTTCTTGGTGTGCAGAGGGGAGGCTACAAAAAACAGAGGCTGGGATGACATGATGAGAAATGTTGGAGGTGCAGGTTAAGATTTTTGTCTTTCTGGGATGATTCAATATTTAGGTGTAACACAAGCATTCCAAATTTAGATTTTGGGGTTTTTTTCACCCAGAGGAAATAGCTGATGCTTTTAATTGCTTTGTCTTAGTCCTGATTCTGCCTTAGGCACCAGTCAAGGTGGAGGCTGCTGCTGTGTCTGTTCAATAGTGTCATTTGAGATACTTGCCCCTACCCATCTTCAGGGCCTGAAGCTTCTCCATGCTGTGGAAAAGCCACTTGAGCTCTTGGGCTGCAAATTCAAGTCCTTTTTTATCAACTTCTGGCTTGTTCTGAAGGGGAAAGTGAAGTTTGCTGTGTTGTAGGCTGTTGTCCTCTTAGTAGCTTGTCACACCCCCCCTGCAAGACAGACACAAACAATAAGATTCCAAAAGCAAAACTCACTTCTATGGTTCCCATAAAAGAATAGAGCAAAGAGGCTATTTTAGGCTGGCTCCAGCCAGTGGAACCAACCTTTTCCAGCCCTGTGTTGTTTTAGCAGCAACTCAATGTGTTGCCTGAATTCTTCTGGCCCCTGCTCTCAGCAGCAGGTAGTTTGCCTTGAAGGGACAGCAATCAATCCTAATTATCATTTTCACCCTGCAGAGACCTGTTGTGGGCGAGGTAGAAACCTGGAGGACACCAATTCAGGACCACAAGCTGGGAAAGTAGATTTTTACAAGCCCAGAATTGAAATTTAAGATTTCTTTATGAAGAAATGACTCCTCAACCCCCACAGACACGCTCATTAGTTCAGCTAAAACTGCCCCTCTTTAGAAATCTATGGGGGGGGGGGGGGGCAATCCCTTGCCAGGCAGATGATGTTGCAAGGAACAAGTTTCCTACTGAGTGACAGAGTGTTTTGGAGGATCTGGAAGCCAAGCTCCAGCTTTAGCTGACTAAATATGGAGAAAAGGTAGATGAGATGGAAAAGTGAGGGTAAGTCTGGGAACTGGGACACAGAGGGGAGAGCTCCAAGTGTGGGCTGAGGAGCCTTGCCCTGCTCCTAGGTGTGGGTGTAGAATTCCCACCCAAAATATTGATCAGACCTGCAAAAAAACCCCACTAAGATACTCCTCTTAAATCCAAGATAAGATGAAGGCTCTACAAGTGTCTTAACAGACATTGAGTCCTTTAAATCAGAGCTGAATCTCCACATTTCAATGCTTTTGCCCACAGGAGAATTCAAACTTTGAACCCTTCCAGTTGCCAGTTGGCAGGTAGAGAGGAGAGGAGACAAAAAGGGATTGCACCTTGGGAATTTGCCTTCCGCTGCACTGGAATGAAATTGAGCCTTGGTGTTCTCTTTCCTGCAAGAGGGAACTAGTTGAAGGACAAGCCCAAGGAAGAAAAGGTCACTTTTCATTAAGCACATCAATGAAAGGTGACTCTAACATCCAGCACCTCAAGCCTGGTCATTATGGGCTTGATGGTGGACTAGAAAATTAAGAAAAGATCAGACTTGATGAATTTTTTTCGAGGACACGAAGCAAAACTTCCCAGTGAGCCAAGAGGATGCAGCAGAAAGGAATGGGAGATATTCATACTTGAACCCAAGCAGATAATACACAACTTAGAGAGGGAAAGAACATTCGGGGGGAGCAGACCATGGACCCCATCTAAACTCACCTCTGTGATCTCCAGAAGGCAGCACAGCTCCTCTGAGCGTCCAGAAGGGAGGTTCACAGCACAACACAGCAGGCTCCTCTCTTCATGCAGGGACAGGATTGAAAATCCATTGCCTTTTTCTCCTTTTATCTCCCCAGGAATCTTCTGAGGGCTCCCAGCTCTGCTGATTCCCCTTGTCTTGGTGCTTTCCAGGGGTTTATCTCCAGCATCATCCCTCTCCAGGGATCCCTCCCCAGTTGCAGGGCTCAGCTCCACACTCCCAAGGAGCAGCAGTAACTTTACTGCTCTGCTGATGCAGCAGGCGGTCCCTCGCCCTTACCGTAATTCCCTGCCATGTCCGTATTGCTGAGAAAAGAAGAGCACTCCCTCTCTTCCTGGCAGTGTTTAAAATAGCCCTATTTTTTTTTATTTAGGTTTTTTTTTCTTCTTCCTTCTCCCCCCCCTACCCCCCTTCTCCCTGCGAACAATCAGCTCCTGCAGAGATGAGAAAGTGGAAGGCAGCTAACAAGCTCCTCTTTAGAAGCTAGCAAGTAATTCTTGTGATATAAAAAAAAAAGAGAGTTTTGCCTGCCAGGCAAACTGAGCGTGGAGAAAATAACAAGGAGAGACAGGCACACTGACCAGGAGATCTTCACGCTGGGATAAATTACTGGGGGAGGCAGCACAGCCAACTGGAGGTGGTGGGGGGTTGGGGGTGAGTAGGAAGTGTCTTGAACAGATCACACTGATTATCTTTCAAATAGCTATTTTAGCTGCCTTTTTTAAATTAAAGTACCCCATGTGAACAGATAAATAGAAAAAGCATGTCCTAATGTAGAAGGAAGGGAGCAGAGTCTGGGATTTTGGAGCAATTCCTAGAGTCACAGGGATGCCTTCAGATAAGGAAGAAGATGAACCCTGTGGGTTGGAACTAGATGATGTTTAAAGT
>VZTY01011780.1:0-81701 GCA_013400935.1 Turnix velox | reverse complement strand
AAAAAAAAAAGTCATTAAGTACTTAAACCAGAACAAGTCATTCTTCCCCCTTGGTAGATTATCAGCAATCTAGGACACTTCAGCAGAGGTAGATGCATGCAGGCTCCCTGCTTAATAGCCCACATTTCTATTATTAAGTCAGGCAATTCCTTAACCACCACTTAGCACAGGGACAGAGCAAATGCCTAAGGCAGGAGTTGTCAAAGCCACGGCAATCCTGGGAGAAGAGGAAAGTTTAGAAAATTTGCCTTGTAGGTGGATCGTCACTGAGAGTGTCAGCCCTCTGCATGTGAGATTCACTTGTAGGGTTGGAGCTCTCCCACTTATCTCAGCCTTTCATAAATTCCTTATTAGTTAGCCTTGCATAGAGGTATCTATCAGTAGCTGTGCCATGCACAGAATAGCAAACATAGAAAAATTGACCAAGGTAGGCAATTAATTCTGTATGTGGTAGGTTTAATCACCTTTTAAAGGGTGACTAGTACCAATAATTTTCACACCCTGGTGCTCCAGGTGACCTGAGTTGCTTTTAACTTCCCAGTGTGGGACACGGGATGAGTGATGGATACTGCCAGGCTGTAGATCCAGTCAAGGGACAAACCTGCAGCTGAAACATGTTCTGTAGAAAGTGGAACACGACAGCTGTGATAAGTTAAAGCAGAGATTGAAGTGGAAACAAGAAGACCTAAATGGTTTTGTCTCAGCACTGCGGGTGCGATAACAGTCTGTGTGCCACTGGTCTCCCCTGTTAAGACCTGTAGGAAGGGTCTGCTCCCATCCCCACGTCCAAAACCTCCAATGATGCAGTGAAGAGGATTCACTACCCATTGAAGTGGCACCAGAGAAATTCCCTTAGGCATCTCTGTGCTAGTTCTTGTATGGGCTGTGGTGCTGCTGGAGCTATAAGGCAGCACATTACTGCATAGATGTTAGTTAAATATCTAATACCTGGAGTACTCCCATGTGGAGCAGTGCCCTGGAAGCAGGGTGGGGTGCTCAGCAAAAAATGCATTTGGCTTTGGATCCCTACTGGAAAATACGTCAGCTCTTGAGCAGAAGTTATAAAGGCCTGATGATGGATTTATGTAGAACAATTATAGGTTTTTGAGAAGTACTACATTTAAATGCAGGACTATGCAATACATATAGTTCTGCAACAGTACAACTGTTCCTGTTCATTCCTACAGAACAGCATTACAGAGATAAAACCTCTTCTGTGCTGTTGTAAATTCAGCTGTGCTGCAGTGCTTGTCATTTACAGAGAAAAAAAACCCCAGAGTAGCATTTGCTAATGTTTTCACCAACATCAGAATCCTCTTGAAATACGTTTACAGGGGGCAAAGCTCAATACAAATCCATGGGTATCAGCTGATCCACTGCCTTAGCAGCTTGAGCCTACACAGCGTTTACGTATCAAATTGCAACAGACGTTATCTTACAAGGGGAGAAGGGAGATGCAGTGAGTCGAGGCGTTTCAAACACTTTCTGATCCTATTTTGCAATAAACCCCAGATGAACTGGTATATGGCCAGAAGTGACTCTTTGTCAGCCATCATAATGATGATCCATTGCTGCCTTAGGAAACCTGTGGGGGGTGGGAAATCAATGCTAATTGCTAGTAGTGGAAGAGTCTGACCTCAACTGCTACTTAGATTTGTGCCCTCATGAGTGGCACATGGACTCCAGCCCAGCCTAGGCCACCTGTGAAATGGTGCTTTATGATAACAAGGTGAAATGAACTGAACTGTGAGACACATTAAGAAATCATACGTGTGCAACTGCTCAGGCAGAGGCCATCCTCCATTCACTTTGCCCTGCACACAGCGGTCTCCAACGTGCCTAAAGCTCACATGTGCAGTTGTTTCACAAACAAGCAGCACACTGGATGGCTAAAGATCAAAAAGCAAGGTGCAAGCAGGGTGAAGGTGGGCCCACGTGAGTTCTGTTGCTTGGGATGCATTTCTTCTGTGGCCAACATACTTTTTCTGAATTCCCAAAATAGCACTTATCATAAATAGTAGATTGACTGGGAAGCATGTTGCTTCCCTACTGTCCCAGCCAGACCCCTACCTCAGAAAGTCTCCTGAAGCTGAAGAAATGGATAACCTAAGAAATATCAGAAAAGTAGAAACTTCTTACAGAACATCTACCATTGAATTATATGACAAGTATTCATTATTACAAAAGCTGCCTCTTCAGACATCAGTCCTCAAAGTTTTTATTTTGCTAACAGATTAGTTTTGGAATGATCTCCTCTCCCTTAGCACACTGTAACTTTTTCTCAGTACATGTTGCACCATCTATTTTTAAAGATTTCCACTACATATATGGGATGATTCAGTTCCCCGTGTTCCCCAGCCCTTTTATATTTTAGATTTCATAAAGATTTTCTAGGATGTTTCAGGTTTCCTCAGCAGTTTGGAGACACTTGCTAGGAAGGAATATATTTCCAAACTATTTGTTTTCTCATGAAAACTGAGTCTTGCCTGTGTGCCAGAATCAGCAGGCATTTTATAAATAGCTTTGGACAGATGACAGGAAATGATGCAAGATCTCAGGCCACTCCACAGAGGGCAACTGTCTGAAGTGCTCTAGAAAGAGGGACTTGCACCATTGACTACTACACAGCAGGGAGAAAAAATGCACAATTTACAGGCTTACCAAACACAGGATTTCTAACTTCTAACAGCTCAAACAAGAAGTCTGTTTCCTTGCAATGAAAACCAGGAAAATTACATTTTCCTTTGAAGAGGAAAAACTGACCAGGATTGTCTAAACTCTCTTTATTATTTCACTCTTGAGGAAGATCTTTTCCCTCCCAACACTGTAAATGCCAACACACATATTGGAGACTCTCCAGATTCTGACTGGTGCCAAATACTGGGATCATCTTCTTACCCTGACATTTCCCATCAGCTTCAGCAAGAGCTTTTCCAACTCAAACTGCTTTAAATGGGCTCCAATAATAGCTGCTTAGAGGTTAATCTGTGCCTATTCATCTGATTCCAAGAACTATCTGTTCCTCTTTGCAACAGTAATATGGAATGGAGCATCAACTCCCTGTTTCGTTTTGTTTCTATCAGCTTCCATGAAGATAAAGCACAGTAATCTAACCCCAAATAAATGATTTATTTGGAATAGGGACAAACTCTTATCTCTTTTAAGTCTATGGCAAAACTCTCAACAGATTTAATTTCAATGCAGTGAGTCCAACTTCTCCTCCACTGCAAAGGTGGTTCCTTTTCCAAAGTGCAGTAACCACTTCTCAGCCCATCCCTTACCCCACTTTCACACTGCTGCCACCTGAACAGCATGCTCGACATGGAAGATTACAAATATTAGTGAGAAACAGATAACATACCTCCCCAGCGGATGTGCTTTTGAGCCATTCAGTCCAGAGAATAAAACATTTCAGACCCCTGGATTGCCCCCTTACAATTAAGCCTCACGTGAGGCTCTAAGAGGCCATCGATCCATCTCTTTTCTGCTCTGGGCACTAGAACTGCATGAGCATGTAAGCACATCACTGCCCTCCAGGAGGCATTGCCATAACCACCCCCACTGCTTTCTCCCACATACCCAGCAGCAGGGAGGCTGGCCTAAGACTTCTGCTGAGAATTGCCTATTTGATCACTCTCACAACTGTTCCTACTTTCCTTGTTTGTAAGCTCCCTGTTCCCATCACAGACTGAAGAGCCCAGAAGCACTCCTACCTGTAAACCAAACATTTTTGGTTTGTACTAAGTCGTTTTACCCATGATCTAAATTTCTCTTAGTCTAAAGAAGACTTTGACTTTGTTTTTTCCCATTGAAGACATTCAATCTGATTGTACCTTTGTTATATTGGAAACATCACATTTATTACCTCTATTAGAGGTATGGCACTTGCTGAAACTGGGCCATCCCAAATTTTCTCAGTTAAAGGCTGTGCAAACAGAAATTGATTCCAGCTGTCCATAAATGCATTACAGAATATAAAAGCAGACCCATTAGTTAGTGAATGTTTGCACACCATTATGTGTCCAGGAGAGAAGGGTACAGGCAAAGGTGGGCAAGGCTGTCACCCTTTGCAGAGCTCATGGAGAGCTTCAGTGCATGAGACCCACTGTCCTTAATGACCACAAGTATAAAAAACCTCCTAACATTGAAATTCCAGACTTCACTCTTCTCTGACCTTGAAAATCAACTTTGTATGTCTTTTTTGCTTCTTGACCTATGAGAAAATGTGCCCCACATCTCTTTACTGCATTTCTGGAAAGCCTTCTCCACAGAGATGCATACTTATACAGGACTGATGTGGACTGCTTCCCAGAAACACCTCCTGAGGGATCACGGAAAAGCAGTTCTGAACCCAGAATGTTATCTCATACAGGTAAACATTTCAGTGTATATTATGTATATTATGACCTGAATAGCAAGATACACTTTGCAAGTGAGCTGGAATTAAAAAAGATAAAGAGAGAGAAACCTTCTGCTTTTAGTGCATCAGCATTCTCATATCTCCAGTATATCTATAAACAGTTGTCAATTGCATTCAGTTAAAAACTGTTAAATGGGAAGTTAAGAAAGTACCACATACATCTAATGCTGTATTTTGTGAAAGGGGAAAAGTATTCCTCATTCTTTGTGTGTTATGAAACACCAGAGAGCTGTTTAACTCTCAGTTAAAAATCAATTTGTGATAAGCCTATTTTAGTAAACATGAAAAGTTGCTAACTATTACCTCAAGTTTCTTCTTATTGTTTAATCTGGACACTCCCTAAAAAAAAGCAATTGAGATGATTTAAAAAAAGAGGAGTATCAACCTTTGGACTGGCTCTAATTGCAATACTCAGGATGGCTGCAATTCAACTGACTCCAACATAATTCTAGAATTCATGACCTATTCCAGCACTGCCCTGGATGACAGCAAGAGCAGCCACATGATTCCTCTCTGTAATCTGATGTCCCCAGAGGCTTACAGCACCAGTTGAAAGACCTTCTGTTCCCTTGCATCCATTATCACAGAAGTTTGGCACAAACCCATTCACTCGTGTCCAGTAGAAGGAGAAAATTTGTGACAAGGCCAAGCCATACTGTGGGACATCCCACCTGACCCAAAGCAATGAAGAATCAGGCTTCATCCACCAGACAGCATTGGTAAATTCCTCCTGGGAGGAGTGTGTCTTGAAACAGTGGCCCAGAGGGGAAAGAATGCAGTTCACAAACTTCTCATCATTTTCTTGGTGTTAACCTTCCCAGGACCAGCAGCCTCTCTAGTTACAGACTGTCTTGGACAAGGTACATGCCAGAAATCAAAGGTGAGCACAAGCCTCAGCCCTTGCTTTCATGGTCAAACCATCCAGCCAGGCATTGACCAGGAGCCTAATTACTGCTGCCCAAACCGTCTTGCTCCATGGCCAGCTCCAAGGAGGACTTAATGCACTCAAACCTGTCTGTTCAAGATGCTTTCACAAAGACTTCACAAAACAGCTCAATATTCATCAAAACCAAGATGGTGGCTGTCCCCGCAAAAAAGGTTTTGACATGTCAGGTGGTTTTTTTTTCCTGATAGAGTACCTGAGCTGGCATTTCCACATCTGCATGGGCTATCTAGGAATTGCACAGTAAAGCAAGATTATTATGGTTTGCGATAATGCCCCTGTTTAAATAATTAAGGTAATTCATTTGCTCCTAGTAAAAATGTTTCAAGGACTACGCATGTCATTTGCGATCAAAGTACTATCCCGTACCCCATGTTTATCATCCTAGGTCCAATGGTATTTGTTAGTAAACAATACAAATGTAATCATTGCTAGGGGATGGTAAATCAGTGGCAAGGCTCGAACAGGCTTTTGTCAAGTAAGAAAACTTGGAGTGAGAACCTGCCAGTAACTGCTGAAATCAAGTGAAGCAGCAGGGCTGTAAGTGAAACTTTTGAACCTTTTCACATGGAGTTACAAGAAGATTTATCTTCCTGATTGCTGTAACGTTTAAGATAGCAGGAAAACATGGGAATATGGGCCTTAATGTCAGCTAGCAAACTTCTTAGACCTTTGGAGGGAACTCTGTGTGACATGACAATCACAGTAATCAGAACAAGCTCAATCTGCTCCAATACAGCTTTATTGCATGAGCATGTACTCCCTTTTCTCCCCACAAGCTCTGGGTGCTCTACTTCATTCATTGCACAAGACTGATAGTGTTCACTTGATTATCAGTAATTGGATACCAAGAAAAAAATAAAGTGAGTGTACTGCCCTCTGGGTTATTCACCAGATATTGCCCCTGGTGTGAGGACAGAACCACCAGGGTTTAAGGGCTCTACAAATGCCCATTAAACTAATTTCTGCAAACTGCAAGAATGTCAGGATATTATCATTTCCATTCTCCTGAACTGAGTCATAAAGATCAAGGTCACAGTGGCCCTTAATGCACAACTGAAAATCTCTAGAGCTGAATTTTGCAAGGATTTGTACTTTGTTCCACTGTTCAGGTTTTCAAAACACTTTTTAAAGGGATTGGTACTTCTTGCACCAGATGCAGATCCCTGAACTTCTAAATTCTGACTTTGCAAGTTACTCTAAGCTTAGTTCAGGAAGCTCCAATTTTGCCCATTGCTAGAAGCCCCTCAGTACCAGGCTCTCCCTCTCAGCTGCCAGTTACACCAAGTCTCCTTCTCTTTCCCAATTTCTATTTTCTTTTCTATTTTTGAATTCAAATTGCATTTTTACAAGCTTTTTCTCCATCATACTCCTTAGAAATTTCCTACTTATTCAGTCCTTATTTCTTCCACATGAGTTAGGTAGCTTGAGCTTCCTGACCAGAGCAAAAGGGAGCCACCAAAGCAGCACATGGGAGGAATAGTCCACTTGTATTTAATAAGTGCCCCAACACAACCAGCAGCAGCCCATGGATGCAGTCACAGGAAAATTTCTGTTCAGAAGTTGAGAGGGCTGCAGCACACCCAGGACTGACAGACTGTGTGGGAATTTATCTGCTACCACATCTATCCAGTCTGCAAACCCCAAGTCCTCCAGTTCATAGATACCAACTGATTTTCCACAAAGATAAAATACGTATCTTAAATGCTGGATGCCAAGCCTGCTCTCCTTGTCTGGAACAGGCAAGGGCATTTGAAAAACTGTTTTTGTTGCTTTCCTGTTTCTAAGCAGGGTAAAATCAATGAACTCCTCCACTCCAGTTCTTGTAAAATGAGAAAATATTAGAACTAAATATTCCAGCAAAGTTTGGATTTGGAATTACACCTGGCACAAAATAATTTCCATCCAAAGAATTAGCTGTCAGCAAAGCCATGGTCTATTGAAACAGAGCTAAGGAGTGAGACCAGGGCAATCCCAATACAAGAGTTCTCCAGCCTTGCCCGAGTGACCAAGGATCTACCTTCTGCTTTTGCTGGAGTACACAGTCACACAGGACCTCTCATGCCTCCCCTGCATGTCTGTGTCCCCACTGCTGCTGCTGTTAGTAGGCCAGCCAGGGAGCAGGCACTGAGGTAGACAGGAGTCCTGGGGTTACAGAGAGGGACCCAGAGTTACAGGAGCTAGTGGAGCAGGAGGGGAGATAAATATTTAAACAATCTTCATTGTCAGCTTCTTCATAATCTCAGCTTCTGGCCAGATGGAGGGACAGACAGAAATTGCACGAGACTGTGCAAGGGATGGGGAATGACAGTGGCAGACATTAGCCTGGCTTTCTGATAGCTACAGAGACTATTTATTTCCACAATACCCTACATGAAAAGCACTTTGAGACTTTCCCCACCCCCCAGATCCTATTATGAAAAGCTGGATCTCACAAAGCTGTTTTCCAACATGTCAAATTCAGGTTTTGTGGCTGTCTGACAGTAGCACGAAGACAGCATTTGCTCCCAACTGAGCATAAGCAGGTCAGTGAACAGCAGGAGTGCATGACTCTGTGCCCTGGTGCCCTGCCTTGCTTAGACACACCTCTTGGAGCTCCCATCTCCAACCTTAGCTGGGCTTGTCCCACACCTCTGGCATTCAGTGGCCAGGCAGGTCATTTCTCAGAACCTTTACTGAGCTATGGTCAGCAGCAGAAGACCTCAAAACAGGACTGCTCAGTCCCATTGCTCCTGCTCACCCAGGTAAATGCCACAGCACATCAGCAAGCCCACTTGCTCCCACGGGGGTAGCCCTGTACTGTCCCCGGGGCATCCACAGCTGTGGAGTGGTTGTCTCACCTGCAGCAGGTACACAAATTGCCCAGGATGCTCCAAGCACAATGCTGGCAGCTGTGGCAGGCAGAGTCAAGGAAATACATCCCTGAAACTGCCCTCGTGTTCTTTAAAACAAACTTTTATTTATACTGCCAGGGGTGGCAAAAAATAGCCTGATTCCCTAGTCTACCTTTTCCATCTGCAGAGCTGAGGCTCAGAGGTTCCTCTCCCTCTGCAGAGCAAACGCAGCATTTGCAGGAATAAAGCTGTGCTTATATAAGCTTCCAAGAATGCCAAGTTGAATGTCTGATGGAGGAAAAACTTCTGGTAAAACCCCTGTTTTTTGTCTTTTTGAGAGATCTAATCTATCTTCTGTGCATTCCTGACCTTCAGAAAGTATTTTCATCTCACACGTTAAGTATAACAATCCTCTTAACAAGGGAACATTTTGTTAGAGCTTTAAATTGGGTTACGTAAATTATTTGTAGTTCTGACAGCAGGTTTCTCTTCCGTCCACGAGGACAGTTGTTATGAGATTGCTACAAGGTTCATTTGCAATCACTGCAGATAATCATCTGAAGGGACTGTTTGAAACAAGATTTTATCTGTTTGTTTTTTTTTAATCAAGGGTTTTAATAAAAGCAGCATTTTTTGCCAAATAATTTGCAATACAGTAACCCGCATAAGCATCAAAAAATTCCTAATGTGAATGGTAAAATGAGAAAAGAAATAATTTCCAACTCCCACAAGTTTGAGGAGGAAGAGAACAACAGAGGGTAAAACCCCAAGAAATATATGTATATAGGTGGTACTGAGCACATCTCAATCCATGACTTTACTCTTGTTGACTACAGTGAGGATTGCAAACAGTCAGGATCAGGCTCTGTTTTCACTACGTACTTGGTCAGAAAAAAAAGCAGAGTGGAAAAATGCTTCAAGAAATAACAGCAGTACTTTCAGCATTACATCAGAGCAGCCAATGACTTAGAAACACATTTTGCACTAGTTGCTTCACTCTTTCTTGTCCCCAAACCCTACCAAGGTGTGGAGTTAAGACACTAGTTTTGAATGGGAAGAGTTCTCAGGTAGTAGAAGCCTCCTGCCTCCCTTTCTCTCACCACTGGTAAAGCTAACTGGGGAAAAAAAGGTTCTACTCATTTCTTCCGGGGTAGGAATAGAAGGGCATCATTTCTAAATTGGAATAAATTCTTCAGATTCCCCATTATATTTATGAATGATTTAAAACAAACCAACAAAGCAACAAACTGGTATTTTATTCAAATGGAAAGCATTTTGATTGACTTAAAGAACACTGATTTACTAAAACAAGATTTTCAAATTAAAACTTTCATATCAAAGTCTGTACGTTTCATTTAAAAAATCTTTCTCAGAGTGCTGCAGATTTTTTTCTCCCTTAGTAACAAGAGCAGTGAGTTAAGTTTCAACCAGTGAAGCAATGAACAATTGAGCAAACCCCAGCAAACCTGATTTCTACACATTCCTGCTGATATTAAGTTCTCCAGAACAGTGGTCCAGAAAACAGCAAAGTCAACTGCCCCTTCCGCAGCATGAAAGTCCTCCAAGGAGGGACATTTTCAAGGAAAAAAGCAGTGCCTTTGTAAACCACCTGCACAAGAACCACACAAAAAGTGCTCAGCAGAGGAGGACCTTTATCCACAAAACTTACTATGTACTGACATTTCCAAATCTGCCCGGGAATGCTTTATCTTGGTATTTCCAATCATATTGAACTAATTTACAGTGTTTTACCTTTCCTTCATATTCTCTCCTCTTCTTTGTTTGATACCAAATATTTATTTTCAGCAGTCTATCCAGAGCTGCCTCATGATTTTATTAGCAGTCTCTCTTCTAATACTTTTATCTACAGAGATGCAATGCATTAGTACTTCTAAGTATAATGTTAGCTATTCTTCTGAATTATCAGAGACACTAGCTGACTAACATATAATGCTGTTATCTATATAAAAGACAATATATTATTATTTTGGTAACTCTCAAAAAGAGAAATATTTTGAAGTGTTAGTTAGAAAGATTGATCTTTATCCTTCTTTTCTGTCTAAACAAACAGATCTCATAGAATACACACAGACATTTAACTTACCATTACTGAAGCTATCTTTTGACCTCCTCAGTATCATTAATATTTAAGCAGAAAGGATAGAATAAACAATTATCTTTATGACACCACACCAGAACTAACAAAGTAACTTTTAAGAAGTCATGCAGAAGAAGTGAGAAGGTCGACCAGAAAACACGAGTCAGGAATAGCTGTGCTCTGATGAGGAGTGGAAGGTTATGTTGCTGTGATATGAGTAGTGCACAGCTGTTACTCTAGTAATAATTCATCATATTAATATTTAAATGAGAGGAGGAGGAGGGCACAAGATTGTGTGTGACTCAACAGTCCCTCCCTGTATTAAGCAGAAAATAGGCCACCAATACAGAAAGAACATTAGGAGGTATGGAGGGGGAAGGTTTGTTTTTATTACCTCATGAATAAAAGCGGGCAAACTGGTCCCCGAGGAAGTCTATAGATGATCTTGGGTTTACTACTGAAAGTTAAATTCTGTTTCCACTTTCAGAAGCAGACACAACCTAGTGAATAAGCTGATCCAGCAACTAGTGCAGTAGGTCCATTCTGGATTTTTCTTAGATTTCAGTGTATTTCTAGCAAGATTCAACACTTCCTGCAAAGTGCAGCCTGTGGGATCCTCACCTGGCTGTTCCTCAAAAGTAGTTGCTGCATCACTTCTGTACTTTGTCATCTCCATATGCAGATGCTGATAAAAACCATTTATTTAATCAGGGCTTACTTACTTCCAGGCTTGTTCTATCACCTTGGCTGATCAGGGTCACTGGTATGGGCAGACTTAGGAGACCTGAGGCACCTGAGGAGGAGCAGGAGCTGCCTCCTGCAGGAGGAGGAGCACAGTCTCAGCCCCAGGGAGCCTGGAGGAGCTTCAGGAGGTAGAGCAGTAACACCCAGCAACAGCAGGCTCGGCACAAGGTGGAGGGCTGGAGGAAAGGGCTGATGCAGGCATAAGCCAGACAGATGTGGGTGGCATCCCTGGCAGGAGAGGCAGCCTGACCACACTTGATTGCATATAGGATTGCACAACTTCTTCCATCAATTTAATATAAACACACCTCTTGTATGCTAGATTTTTTGGGGGTTATGTTTTTCCATTCTGTTTGGCTGCTCCTTGTTAGCAAAGAGTTTCACCTCTGACTGAGCATCACTGTGTTGGCTGTATAATTCTATAAAGGTAATAAGCAACATTTGACCAGAAATACAGATGTAGGCTCCAGAAATGACCACGATGCTAAGTAACAAATATTTCAAAACAGAACAAATCCACAGAGGAGCATTCAGCTTAGAGCTTGGCATGAAAATACAAGGTAGACAACATACAATCAACAAGAGATGACAAACTCTTAGCACACCAAGGTGAATTCTTCATCAGAACTGTTCTGTTTCTTTCTATTGAAGCAAAGATACCTCCCCTTCATTCCATTAGCATAATCCTTCAAAATCAAGTTTGCAAACAGCCTGAGTTAATGTTGATATTATTTTTAGATGACTGATACGAAGGCTTTATTTGCTGCATCCTGTGCAACAGGATTTGTGTGATTAATAAATTGCAGAAAACACCATTTGTTAGATCTTCTCCATATCCATTGTCAGTGTCCCAGTAGAGCAACTGTTTAAAACTGGTCTCCATAACTTGCTACTAAGATTGTAAAAAAAGCAAAACCAGACCCCTGGGTATGTTTAAGTAATGAGGGGTACTGATGACAAGGGGTAGATGACAAAGATCTGCAGGAAGATACCCTCTTTTAGTAATTACACTAACACAGGAGAGGATGGCCTCTTCCTCCTTGGGTTTTGGGAGTGGTGGAAGATAAACCCTTCCACACTGGCTTTAATCACCAGCAGAGAACTCCCTCCACCATTGCTGGTCCTCATGGGTAGAAGAGACACATGAGGCTGGAAATAGCTACTTACCCCCTGAGCTCTGCCAGCTGGGACTCACGTATTCCCAGTCACATGAGGAGAGACACCTAAAACTGCACCAGCATGAGTGTCTCAGCAATCAGAGGCTGTGTTCAGTCACTTTGGATGCTGTCCACAGGAATGTTGAAGAAAAAAGCTGAAAGAAGCAGGAAAGCCCCTGGAGTAGCAAACTGCTCTCAGTGAAGTCTGCTTCAGTGGAATGCAAAACGCTTGCTGCTCTCTATACAAGTAGTACCAAACATGATTTAAGCTAAGTCAAATTTGCTCCCTTCATGCATGCACATCCTCCTCCATGCTACACACACACAGACTATTTCAGAAGCAAAATCCTCCTTCTGCAAGCTGTCGTCCAGATTTCAAAGCATTCATGTACAATTGCTAAAATAATCTGCAGAGCAGCCGCCAGTTTTCCCATTGATCTGTAGCCAGAAAGGTTACCATGCCCAAGAAACCTCTCTACTATTCCTTCCTTTCAGTTTGTACTTGAAAAAGCAATTGCATGAAGAATAATAATCACATTAGCAAGGAGAGAAGGCTAATGTGTAATTTTAAATTAAAACAACAGACAAAGGTTAAAAAGTCTTTGCAACTCCAAAATTGTTAATTGAATGTGAATATGTGATAGAAGATAAACATTTTCATGTACAGATTTAATCAGCTGACAGGTTTAACAGCTTCCATAAAATACAACACTGCATCAAGTTTTTTGCTGTCTTTATGGGCAATTATCCATTTCCATCTGGGCTTAGTGGCTACCAGATCAACATACAAAGTTTGAGAAGGCCCATAAGCCCAGGCTCAGATTTGCTTTTCTGCCAGTGACAGAAGTTGTTGCCAGTAGAATGGTTTGGGTTGGAAGGGACCTTAAAGACCATCAAGTTCCAACCCCCCCGTCATAAGCAGGGACCCTCCCACTAGATCAGGCTGCTCAGTGCCTTATCCAGCCTGGCCTTAAACACCTCCATAAAGGGGGTGTCCACAACCTCTCTGGGCAAGCTGTTCCGGTGTTCCACTACCCTCACCATAAAGAACTTCTTAACTTTAACTTAACTTAATCTTAACTTTCTTAATCCAAATCCATAGTCTTGGTTAAGAAGAGGCTCCAACCTCTGTTAACAAATACCTCTGAAGTAAAGGCTTTTTCATGTCTTGTCCAATACCTGCCCAAATGCCATGCCATTCCAGTCTATGCTGTTAGTTAAAAATAAAATAAAATGGAAAATTCACCCAACTCTTTTTGCTCTTTAAATGCAGCATTAGCAAGGAAGTCCTGCTCAAGGAGGTGACCACTAATTTTTCAAATGCTCTTAGGTGCACCTTTGTGCTGAAACACCTATCCTTTGGATTTAGGGATCACCTTCATTCACCTTGGAGAAGACATGTGCCACTTAGAGAAGAACTCAGTACAAAAGTGAAAGATTGATCAGTGGCAATTAGCTCCACTGGTGTGTCTTGTTTCAAGAGAAGTAACCTAACTCCTAACTCAGGAGGAATCACTCCATTTCTTCCTTTCTCTTATAACCATGCANAAGTTACTCTGAGGTCCCCTCTGAGCCTTCTCTTCTCCAGGCTGAACAACCCCAACTCCCTCAGCCTGTCCTCATAGGGCAGTTGCTCCAACCCCTTGATCATCTTCAGATCCGCAGCACAGTCACAGACTAACTCATGGACAGAGGAGTTCACGGCAAGGCTGGAGGCTGCACTTGCCCTAGGAACAGAGGGCTCAGTGTGAAGAGGCATGCTGGCACCAAAACCCCCAAACCCTCATCACCTGCTACTTCTAATTTAATTAGTAACACTAAAGTTTAAAGTACAACCATGCCCAGCCCCTGGTATGGTCAAACATAGCTTGCACCCATGCCAAACTTCTCCCTAACCAGATGGAATCTATAGCTTGGTCTTTCTGGATGAAACCCAGCAGTCGTCTTTCCTGAAGGCCACAAAAGTGCACAGACCCTCTTCTGCCTTTGTCTAGGCTACGTGCCCCCCTTGAGGAATTAACAAATGGTCTCAGAAGTTAGATTTTGAGTAACAGTAGCAAGGCTTGCATAGTTGTTTATCAGGCAAAAAAAGAGGGGTAGGCTTTTAATAGTCTAAACTTTATGAAGTGATAAAGATCTATGAATCACCTAACATGCAGTTTATCTACAGACAAATAGGATTAAAAATAGAGCAGGTAGTTTCATCTCTCTCTTTTTTTTTTTTTAATTGGAATGGAAACAAAAAGCTGGCAGATGAGGAAAAATGAGGGTGTTGAGCACAAGGCTATGGCCAAGGACTCAAAAGAGAGCTTCCTCAATTATTGCATCTCCATGATAAGATGCCAGATCATAGGTACTCTCAAGTGGCTCTTTTCTCTAATGAGGATCTCAGTATTTGGCCTATCCATACTTTTCATTTCTCTGCACTTGGTCCAGGAAATCACAAGGTTGGGCATTTTACCACTGGAATCAATACAAAGACCTCTCTGCTTTTTAAGTGCTCACCTCTGCCTCAGAGTTTTTTAATCTTTCCTAAATGTTACTGATTGACTGGAGAGTGCATCCCTGGGTCAGTTTTCAGTTCATGATCCAAATGGCAATCAGTTTGGAAGAAATTCCAACACTTTCCCAAAGAATTTTCCTTGGGACAGTCTGGAAACCCTCCGTGTCAATAAATAATTTCTACTGAGTGAAACACTGACAGAGCTATTCTGCTCAGCTAACTGCACCGTGAAACATTAACCTCCTCCCCTGCCCTGTGGTGGCAGAGACTGTGCTTTGCTGCTTCATGATCCATGAGTGACCTCACTGTGGCCTCCTGAATTTTCAGCACACCTCCCTGATTGAGTTACATGGCACCTACAGTTAAAGAAGCAGAGGGGGAAAAGCCATTTGAATTTCTTCCTTGTCTCTACCCAGCCCTACACAGTGAGAAGGGGCAGATAATGCCAGGATACTTGTTCCCCATCCGAGGGTGCTCAGTGTCCCCAGTGAACATGTCCCCCACTGACTTAGCAAAGGTGCTGCCTGCCATCACCTAAGATCTTGTTGCTCCAGCAGACTTGGAAGAACTCTGGCCATGAGGGCTGGGAGAAAGAGGAGAAATACACTGCCAGTGAGTGCAAGGACAGGTACCTGCTGCAGCACCAGATGGCTACACACTGCTCCATGACACAGCACGTGTCCCTGACAGAGTTCCCTGCACACAGCCATGCCCAGCAATTGGTAGCATCAGCAAGTCCAGTAGCACCATTGTCACCTTAGAGGTCTCTCTCTGAGTCCAAGTGACACAGGTGGCACACTGAATGCCATTACACCTGCATTAAGTCAAGGCACAAATTTGTATCTGCTGGTGCTGTGCAGTAACGGGATACTGGAGACAGGAAGGTGGTAGTTCCACAGAGCTCCAGAACCTTCTGAGAAATTCCTAAGTGTTTCAGAGGTTGAAATGCTCTGGGAGAACCCTTCTCACTTCAGAAACCCCACGGGAGAGGGGTTTGCCCAGAAGAAGGTGATGTGTGGTGCCAGTGCAGCACATGGGCAGAAGGTGCCTCATTAGTATCCTAACTGACATCTATGCCTCTGGCTCTTCCCTATCCATTCCTTCCAACCTCACCTCTCCACTGAGTGGTTTCTCTATCCCCACACTTCACACCCACCATTTTCTCTCCTCCTCCTGTCACAATACACAGCCTGGCTGTGCTGACAAGCCCACTCTGCAATATTCACTCTTGTCAACAAGCCCAGTAAAGGCTGCTCCTGCTGCTGAGCTACAAACCAAGCAAGATCTCCAAGATCTCCCTTCCTGTCTCATCTCCAGATGCCTGCTGGCATTGCCCTGCCCAGTTGCCCACCTCAGGAGGGCTGCAGGACTTTGCTAAGCCTGTGCCAGCAGCCCAGAGCTAGTTTGTAACTGGGATGCTTCACAAATACAAATACAGAAGAAGAATGTTCGGTGGGAATGGGTAGGTAAGGGAAAATAAGTTTAATCTTCTCACAAAGAGTGCTGATCCAATAAAAAAAGGAAAAAAATTTTCTTGTCATTAGAAGCCAGAACAAACCCCACAGCCTGCTGCAGAAAGGCAATCACAGCCCTGCTGGCTGGCCCAGACTTGACAGTGCTGCACTAGGAGAAAGAAAAAAGCCAAAACCAACAAATAAAAAACCCTCACTCTTACTCAGAAGCCAGGCTGCAAGCTGCATGCACTAGTCACAGCTCAACCAGGACAGCCAAGGAGAGCTTAGGTCAATTTACGGGAACAAGCTCACACAGCTCAGAGTCCACAGCTCCCTTGAGGGCCCCAGGCTTTCACCAGGACTAGCCAAGTCTGGCACAGGCAGGTCCCTCTCTCCTCCTGGCTTCTTTTTGGAGCTTCTGCTCCCATGGGTCCTGGGAAGCTCCGAAAGAACACAGGGAGCAAAGTACCGGTCATGTCCTGGCTGAGGTCTGCTGGGTACAAGGTTACAAAGGCCACTAAAATGTGCTTGTGCTTCTGGACATGAGATTGAGGTTATGAACTGCCCACTTGCATGCTCATTAGGAGGTGCCCAGTCTGCAATGCTCAGCAGAAGAAATCCAAAGGAAAAGCCACACGGCCCTTGGCTCTCTTAATGTCCAGTTAGCACATCTACTACTGTCATTGCCAGGGCAAGTAGTTCAGTCTGGAGTGCCCACCATCAAGACTGATAAAGCTGCAGATTTGGCAGCTGGCCTCAGCACTGTCCCTCTGCATTGCCTGCTCTGCCTGCTGAGTGCTGGCCACCTGGCCAGACCTTGACCCTTGTGCGGATTAGCACAAAGGAGTTGTCAGTGGAGCTATCTATGGGATACTCTCTTGATGCACTGGCATCTCCCTCAGCTTAACTCTTATTATTTTGCCATCAGGACCAACACCTTTCACACTTTCAACAGAGATGCTAAAGTAGGCTCAGATATTGCTTGAGAAACCAGGTCTCTACTTACTTTACCTGTTCAGCCTCCATTACAGCCCCTCCTTGTCCCAGAAAGCCATCTCAGCAACTTGGACAGTAAACCAGTTAGCCTTAAGGTCACAACTGGGAGAAAAGACACAACCATCCTTACACAGCACTACAAATTCTGTGAAGGAGAGAAGTAGTTGCGCATGAGATGGTGTCAGTTCCTGCTGCACATCCCAAACCATGAAAGGTTAATCCATAAGAAGGAATTCATCCTGCTGCCTATTGACTTGAGCCAAGAGGTGTATATTGAGAGGTGAGAAGCATAACATCCTCAACAGACACATCACCCCAAACGTGGAAATATTCCTGCCACATCCTCACTGTAGCTTTGACTCTGTAAATGAACAGATCCAAAAGTTGAAGAAGGGAGCAAATCCTCTTTCAGATGCTCAAACTCTAGACCAAACAGCTGCTCCAGGGAGAAGGAACAGGGGGAAGAGGAAAGGAAAAGAAGGAAGAGAAAAAATTCAACAGAGGTTGCATTCTGCACGAGGATCATGCACAAATGCTCTTTCATACAAATGTTTTTGCAGTAAAAAGAAACAGTGGCTATTCTCAGGGAAGCCATAGATTCCCTCAGTGATTCTTACAATTGTCAGAATGATGTGGTATTTTTTCCTTTCTGAACCACATGCTATCACTAGTGGTATGTACTGGTTTATTTAGATCAGTCTATCAAGTTCAAATGGAGACTTTTTAGTACTTTCATATACCCGGGCTGGCTAGGCCTTTGTTCAATAACCATTTCTCAGGGTGAGATAAGGGAGAGAACTGAATGCAGCCATTAACTGACAATCAAAGCACACATCAGGTTTACTCATGGCTCTCTTTACCCCAGGGAAAGGATAAACAGTTTAGATATCCCTCAATTAAATCTCTCCAGGACCACCTAGGCACAGATTCACTTTTGATATCCTACTTTTCAAACCTTTTGTCCCCATCTATTGAGTTCACTGCAGGCAGAGTTGGTGCAGCACTGCACTTTTTCATTCTAGTCCTTGCTTTTGCCAGAAGGTTAGATAACATCTTGAGTTCTACCCCAAGTCAGCTGATCACAAAGATGAATGGGGTTAATTTCCATATTTTTGTCCCATGGGACAAGGAACATACTTAATAATGCTCCAGGTTACATGTAGCTCATATGTACTGTCATGGCCTCCCACTGTTGCCTGTTCTGGAGCAGATTTCCTGTATCCCAGACAGCTTCCCATTTAAGGGGAATAGACACACACTTCCTTCCCCTCATGCAGGTGGGACCATAAGTACCTGTTATCCTTCCTTATTAAATTCATATCTTCTGAGACAGTCACAAGGGCATACTGAAAGTGGAGAGGTAGTGTTGGAGCTGCCAAACAGCTTTCATCAGAGCAGCAGCAAAACCAGCACTGCACAGATCCAGAGGGAAATGTTGCCATAATAAGCTCAGATCAGAGTCCAGAGTAGGTGGACTTCCTCAGCTTGGGAAATAACAGAGCTCCTTTTTTCAAGATGGTCCATTTGTGTGTGTGTGGAGAGGGGGTGGCTTCAGGGATGGATGAATGTAATGACAATTAGAAACATGCCATTTCAAATCAAACAGGTTCCACCACCAGTTTGTTGGACTGACAGTTGGATTTTCATTTAATCTGTTACAGGACGGAGCTCTAACATGAATTCAGACACCACGTGGAGTCCTGTGACTGGTACTGTGGGGTTTTTGGAAATAGGAAAGAGGGCAGGAAATAGGGAAGAGAGGGCAGGTTGGGAACTCACCTTCAGCATTTGGGTCTCTTCTTACACGCAAACTTCAGCCATGACATTTCTAAATGCTACTGAACTTGTCATAGAATAAAGGAGAACCCACAACCTCATCCTTTGCAGGACATGGGGAAATCTTCTAGTGTGCAACCAAGAAGGACAAGGGAAGGAAAAGGAAAGAAAATTACATTTGTGACATGACAGTAGATTTGCATTAAAATATGATTGTGCTCAATGATATACAGCCCTCTCAAAACCTAGGCTTGATAGGAGCCCAGATATGACTCATGCAGCAGGACAAGTAACTACCTGGAAACAGCAACAGGCCTGCAGCCAAAGGCAAGCAGATCAAGAGTCAATAAGGTTGAACCACTATATTCAACACACACTGTCAAAAGGGCCAAAAAGTCTGCAGAACCACACAGATAAGCAGCAGGATGGCCACAGGCTGTGCTACCACTCCCACTAAATTAGCTTGACCATGTTTCTCAGATGCCCACCTTTACCATTCATGGATCTCAGCCAGAGGGAATTTTGGGGCAGAAATCCTAGGCTCCTACAATTTTTGCCATTAAAGCACCCAGCCACCCAATCCCCATCCCTCAAATTTGCAACCCCAGGCAGGATCACCTCTACTCTAGCATCTCTTCTCCACCACCTCTCCAGGGGCTGAGCAGCACCTCCCAGCACTTTGTGGGGGATGACAATCCATCCGTTACCAGGCAGCACATGCTGTGGAGTCTCTCTGCCACACAAAGCAGATGAGGTCAGGGTGCCCTTGCTGGTGGAATGATCCAGGCAGTTGCTGGCCCAAAGCCCTTAAAATAAAACCTCCTGGCTGGAGAGGTAGAAGCAGAAGGATGGTGCCTCCTCTCTTGCTGACAGACACTCAGCACCTTGGGAACTGAAAAGGGGGTGTTCTTGGGCTGAATGAATCTGAAACTTTAACTTTCAGAAGTTTGTGTGAGCACTTCCTGCCTGTTTCTTTTGAAGGATGCAAACCTCCCTTTGAGCACAGGTTTCCACCCAAAACTCAAAGTAGAAATGTTTTACAGAATCTCCACCTAAAATGGCTACCTTAGTGCAGGTTTGCTCAAAATTCCAAACTCCCTCATAGGCAGGGCACTGGGACTCAGGCCAGTGAGGGGAACAGCAGCTGAGGACTTGCAAGGGAAGGACAAAGGCAGAGAGAGCAGGCAAGTCCAGAGCCCAGCCCAGCTTGTCCAAGCAGTAGAGCATTCTCAGGGCAGTCCAGTAGCTCTATCACTTGAACCATCAAACCTGCTCCTGAGCTGTCAGCATTTCTGAAGGCAAATTCCCAGTATGTGATGATGAGGTTATTTGCCTTAATGAACCACATCTGTTTGCTGCCCACTGGGAATGTGGGCTGCAAATCTCTCCAACACTTAATGAGCTTTCTGTCTGATGAACTTTCTGCTCTCCCAGGTTTGTGGCCGCTCTGCGGGCTGAGCACCCTGTGGCCTGTCCATGCTTGAGCCATGACCTTGTGTCTTCCCTCTCTGCTGTAATCCAAGCTGGGAGTTTATTTCACATACTCTTTTTAGCAGCCTATTCTCCTTATCTGTTACAAACTCAGCAATGCTAGAAATGCAGGACACAATGGCACTTGGATGGGATGCCCAGTGTCAGGAATAGCTCCCCTAGCTCCCTCAGCCAAGACTGTGGCTTGACAAACACCATTGCAAGCCTAGAAGAATGTGGGAACAACTCTTCTCTCCCATGTGCTCTCCTCCCTGGATAAAAGGCTGTTCTGCACCTTTTGGCTGCCATTCAGGGCTCCCTAAACAGCCAGAAGCTCTCTCTGCTTTTATTTTTTTCCCTGTAGAACCACAGACAGAAGAAAACCACAGAGGGAAGAAAAGCCTTAAATGGGCATTGGAGATTTGGCTACTACACTTCACTTCTCTCTTTCATTTTTTAACCAGGCAGATCTGTAGCAGAGATAAGCACACGCTCAAAGAGTTTGCTGAGCCAGAATCAAAAGAGTACTCAGATTCTCCACTCAAAAGTTGCTTTGATACTTCAGTTATGTTGTTCATTTAAGCAGTACATGTAAGTGAAATATATCTTCTTCTTTTCTTTTTTTTTATTTCCTATGCTTTTGATGTTGATATTTCTGTAGCAAAGATCACGTATCCCATCTGTAACAAATTCACTTATTGTCAGAGAGCCCAGTGCTGCTGGGTGGAACAGGACAGGAGGTCTCCTTGGCAGAGGTGATGCTGACAGTCAAGGGGTTTTTGTCCATAGGAGTCAGGCTTTTAAAGGCAGTTTGGTAACTATCTGATATCCAAAATACTCATAAATCTCTGGTCTGAAAATCTAGTTTAGACTAAAAAAAGGCCTTGACATAACAGCCCTGTTTCTAGCACCAGATTGTCTCAATGCAGTAAAAATGAAAAAATTTCCTGGTAAAAGTCCTTCCCCCGGCTGAGCATCTCCCAGCTCAGTATATAAAATAATCTAAAGAGGAAAAAAAATCATATTGATTTAATTATACACCTACAATATGATTTCAATGGTAAAGAAACAGCATTAAAGAAAGCTTTTCTTTAAACAGCATTTCCTTATTATCATAAGCTTCTAATGTAGGTCTGGCCCTAGGGACTTGTGGGGCAAATTTAAGCCGTAAGTCACTTTACAGTGGAAAAAGCTGTAACCATTTTCCTTTGCAGAAGCAGAAGCCAGTACACCCTTCTACACAAAGTAAAACCACTTGCTCTGTTGTTTTGGGTTTTTTTTTTCTAAAGAGGTGACTGTTCACTTGATTTCAATTTTCCCCTTGACAACTGAGAACTAAGCTAAGGAGTTTTGCAGACAGCTATTCCAAATAAACACATATGGTCACACGGCTGGGGGGAGGAGGAAAGGAACAAGCTCTGCTTGTGGGAGGCAGGGAAGGAGTGCTGGAAGGAGCAGGAACCCAGTGGTGGGGACTGGTCCCCCAGAGCCCCAGAGACAGGGCCAGCTGCTCCCCCACCCCATTCCCACCCAACCAGAGTAATGCCATGTCCCAACAGACTAAAAGCTACAAAGCTAGGCTTTGGGGTTGAGCTCTGAAAAGCTTTCTAGGAAGACAAAAAAAAAAAAAAAAGAAACAAGCCAAAGCAGGGTTTACATTTCAAGTTATCTATACATAAGTTTATGTTTTAAAAATCATCACAGGAATGACAGTACTGTGAGATACAACCCACTTAGTTACATGTACACTTCAGTGGGCTGTAATCCAACAGTGAGTTATACATCTCATATATATATATATGTATGCCCAGAGAGGTTGTGGATGCCCCCTCTCTGGAGGTGTTTAAGGCCAGGCTGGTTGAGGCACTGAGCAACCTGCTCTAGTAGGAGGTGTCCCTGCCCATGGCAGGGGGGTTGGAAGTGAATGATCTTCAAGGTCCCTTCCAACCCAAACCATTCTATGATTCTGTCTCCTTTTTATATACATATGATCTGAATCTCTACATTAATTTCTTAGCTGATGACCAAGAGGTTAGTGAAGGACAGCACAAACAGCTTCAATGTGGATAAATGCTCATCTGAATTTCAACACTGCTCAAATGGGAAGTTTGCTCAGTAGGCCTAGAGGAGTAATTAGAAGTTGACTTCAGCGTTAAAATATTCTTCCTTGCATTTTCTCCTTGAAGGGAGTGTGATTGCATGCAATCAGGTTGGAGCAATTAAAAAATAAAAAAAATCATTCCAGCTGCTGAAAAGTACCTGCTCAGTTTAAACTCTCTGCAGTAGACTGGAGGTGTCCTGTCTGATTACCCTCTGAGAACACAAACAACAGTTCATTGTGTCCTTGCTGAGGGACTCAACACTTCACCCATGATGGTCTGGCTGTCCTTTCTGCCTGCAGCACAGGCTCTTCCATTCAGCTAGATTAGGGATGGGGCTGGCTTCCTGCTCTCCCTTTGGCTGTGCTCCAGCAGCAGGGAATTTAGCATCAGTGCCAAAGCAGCGACTGACACACTGTGCTCAGGAGGAGGTGGGATTTCTGGATGCAAAATCACCCTTTTTGGCTATAACATGATGCAGCAGTTTGGGGCTGTTTCTGGGGAAAGCATCACCTTGCCCAAGGCAGAGCCTGAGGTGCCTGGTGGGAGTGTCTTTCTCTTACACAGACCACCACAGCTGTTTTAAAACCAAGGAGCAGGTCACTCCAGCTAAGTTGTCCCCAGAGTAACCAAACATCATCCCACCCTGCTCATGTGTGTTTTGCTTCAGCCTCCTGCTTTTCTGCCTTGTTCTAACAAGAAAGGTCAGGGAAAAAAGAGGGAAAATATGTCTTCTTTTGAGCAGCAGAGGATTCTGCAATACACTGATTGAGGCAGCAAATACCAGGAAGGGCCAGAACAGTTTGAAACTTTCTTGGCCAGCTGAAGTGGCAAGAACTTTACCATTGACCTTATTAGGGCTGTATGAGTAAACCCCAGGGACTCTTTATGCAACAGTGGATATTTTATGTCTGAAAGAGGGGTTAAATTAATGTTGGTCTGCCATTTTTTCTTCTGCTTAATCAGCTAAAAAAACCCACCCCTTCCCAAACTGTTAAATTCTATCTGAAGAAACACCCATTTGGAGCCTATACTTAGTTTTATAAAGGAGAGGAGGAAACCATTTCCCTTGACATTTCCTCTACATACCCTTAATGCAACGTAATAAACAACTCTGTTCTGCTGCTGTTGTTACTAAATCTAGCATCGGGGAGCTGCTTTTCTGAGAGGGAAAAATTCAGGCATCAATTTTTGAGGCATATCATAGCTCTGCAGCTTTCCTATTACAAGATTGAACCCTTTTCCTAGACAAAAAGGCTGATGAGCCCCAGCAGAGAGTGGCATTGGTTTTGGTTGATTCCTACAGAAATAGACAAGTCAGTGGTAAGGCCAAGAGGGCAAGAAAGGCTCCACATGGCAAAAAGCTGAGTAATGCTGTGAGAGACCAGGCTGCTCTGGGCAGGGGCTGAGGGCAGAAAGGCTTTAGAGTCATGCAGGAGCACGCTGTTACAACCAAATTCCTCTCTTTTGCAATCTGTCAGGGAACTGCTTTGCAAAGTGGAAAAAAATCCCGGAAAGTTATAGAAACATTCTTACTATTAAACACTTCATGTTTCTGCTGCAAATGGATAAAGCTCCCAGTGAGATTTCTGGTGTCTTTCAAGGTCAGCATTTGCGGCATTACAAAATATCAGGAGTTCTGTGATGCTGTACTCGCGGATTTTGGGAACATTTTAAGTAAGGCCAGAAAAAAAAATTGCACCTTGTTTTTGTGATTTACATCACTGCTTACCCGTAAGCCCATGTAACACTAATCCACGTCACTTCTCTGTACTGATCTGACCTCCATTTCCTTGAGTACTTCCCCTTTGAATTCAGAACAATTTGATCCAGAGTCTGAGGCTACTTTAAAAAAAATCTTCCATTGCCTGCATCTGGAATCCCTCACCAAAGGGACTGCAGCAGCTTGGTATGAACCTCACAGCACTCTGCACCCTTGGCTGTAGGATAAATATTCTGTTCCTATCATTCAAACTGGCAGTCCCAAAATGAAGGGTTTAAAGACAGGCATCACAGCAGCCACTGTCATCTTCCTTCATCTGCAGCAGTATCCTCACTGGCAGGGGACAAACATTGCAGACATCAGAATTAGGCGTGCTGTCTCCCTCTGAACTAGGTTGCTTCATTTTTTCCATAATCTCTAGTATATAATATCCTTCTTGGGAAACAAACCCTTCTACTAACAGAACTGAGGATCACTTCAGACTGAGAGAGTTTTTCCCCTTTTTCATCACTCTGGAAATGCACTCTGGATCAACAGATCTTAATAACTCCTTCTGGCGAGGAGAGATCAGACACTAAATGGCATTCCACACAAGTGAGGACTCATTACTGCTAAGCTGTTGTTTCTTGCCCATCCAGTTAATTGAAGCCTATAAAATTTCCATTGTTCAAATCTGGAGTGTCTCACAGGATATCCCTGGACAAGGCAAATCCCAGGCTCTGATCTTTGGGTTCCCAAACATGCATAGAGTGGAAAAGCAAGACAACACTGTGCTATTTGAGCAGGTTCTGTCCAGGAATCTCCTGCAGAGGTTTTTAATCTCATCCATGGAAGTAAAGACTCTGAGGGTTGAAGTTACTTGCCTTGAGGCATGCAACACTTTAGTTGCAGAGCTGGAAATAAAACTGAGGAATATGAACATGCTGGTCCCTACTACCATCAGCAGATGCTACTGCTTCCAAGTTCTAATTAAAGAGCTGTCATTACACAAAAAGCATTTGTAGTTTGCAGGCAAACTGATAAAGCTCAATAGTCTGGAGTACTGGAGGGGAGGCATATGTTTCACAAATCTCACAAAATCATAATACACTTTTTTTTTTTTCAGCTAGCCTCGGCCTCTGTAACCAGCTGATCCCTGCCATGAAGTCTCTCTCTTTAACAAACCCAGGATCCTGCCAGTCCAAATTAAGTAGTGCTCAAATTATGAAGCCTACACTACAATTTCCCACCTGAGACCATTTGTTTGAAAGAAATTGCACTGTAGCACTCTCATGAATTAGATAGGACAATCAGTGGGAAAAATACCAAGTTTAGGAGAGAACAGAAGGAGCTGATGTGCTGCAGCCATCATTAACACAGCTGGCAACGTTAATAAGTGGTAATCCGAATAGAAAGGAATCACTGTGATGTCTTGGACAGAATACACAACGTTTCTCTGCAAAGGGAACTCCTGCTTCCACTTAATACTGTGTCTAGCACCACTCCAGCAAACATTTGGCATTGGATCCAGCCCCAGCATTGAGGGTTTGATTGCCTTAGCACTGGAGCAGCTGCTGGATTGACATCTCCAGCTCTGAAAGCCAGGCAGAGACTCAGTGTTGCTGTTGCTGCTGCTGGCTGTGGGGCCAGTGGCACCACAGGGCTGGTGTCAAAGTTCTGCTATGACTAGGCACCCACACCTGTGCAGGCAGGGGGGAAGGTGTGCCCAGGATTGCTCAATGTCAATGCTTCAGGCTGAGTAAGGAGCAAGAGAGTCCTGTCCAGCCCTGCTCCTTCAGACAGATAGCAGCTTAACGTGGCCATTGTGAAAGACAAAAGGATGAAGCAAATGTACTTCTCCATATTTCTAACAAAAAAAATAGCTCAAAGATTTTCCTACCATCTAATGACTACTTGGGTTTCTTACCTGGTGGGCACACCGCTGGGAATACTGGGGGGTGTAACCACTGCTGGGAACACAAGATTCCAGATGAGCTTCCATGAACTGCATCATGCCAGAAGAAACTGAGAGCTGGCGTGTCCCATAGCTTCCAGTGTCAGCTCTGCTAAGAAAAGAAAAAGAAAATGCATTAAACTGAGGCCTTCAACTGAGGTTGTTTTCAGGAGTTATTCCCCTTTGTACCTTGGGATCCTGTCACCAAAGTCTGCCATGGCTCCTCAGCACAGCACTGGGCTCAGACCACGTGAGCCAAGGTGAAGACTGCTTTCTGCAAGGCTGTTGTTATGAGCCCTGAGGAGAGACTCAAGAGGCTGGTCCTTTATTTCTATCACTCCCATTGTATGAGTGTTCACAGATGCTTCTGTTCCCCCATGCAACCACATGTGGAAGGCAAATGCACAGATCCTTCAATGCTTGAAGCACCGGTGGCTTTCAGTGAGAGTGAAGACTATGGTACCTTAGGTTTGGGAAAGTGCATGATGAAACTTCAAGATGGAACACTTTTGTACCTCAGAAAGGAGCCAGGCCAGTAAGCCAGATGATAAGCAGAGTGGACATGCAAGTGAACAGTAGAGCAGCCCTCTGATGGACCTGTCTGTCTCTGGGGGCCCCAGAGCTGGAGGCAGTACTACAGGGTGATCTCACTAGAGCAGAGTAGAGAAGCTAAATCACCTCGCCAGACCCCTGGCCATGCTGCTGGTGGTGCAACCCCGGATATGCTTAGCTTTCTGGGCTGTGAGTACTAATTACAGGCTCATTCACCAACATCCCCAAGTCCTTCTCCACAGGGCTACTTTCAGACCATTCTCCACCTTGCCTGTATTTGTGCTTGGGATTGTTCTGACCTGCAGACACAATTCTGCACTTCACCTTGTGGAACTTCATGTTGCATGGCCCCACCTCTCCAGTCTGTCCGGATCCCTTTGGATGGCATGCCTTCCCTTCAGCATGTCAACTGCACCACACAGCTTTGTGTCTTCAGCTCAGTTGCTAATGAGAGAGGGCTGAGGGAGAGCTCACTCGGTGACTGCAAGTGCCCAAACCTATGGCGAGATGCCTATGGCCATGTGCCATGTACACCAGGCCTAGCTTGAGCCTCTGCCCAGGGCCATGTCTCCACAAGTCCCTCTGGAGGAGACCATACTGGGGAAAATGAAAAACAGAAAATGCAGACCACATTCTGTGATGCTGGTAAATAGGGATGCCAGATTCTCCCTTTGAAAACAGCTGTCAGAATCTGTCTGCAGAGCCTGCAAAGAAACCAGCCTGTCCTTTACCTCCATTTTCCCCCTATTTGATCAAGCTCGACAAAAGGCTGTGCCAGAAGCAGGTTGTAATGGTGACTCAAGAACACATCAGTCCCACAGAGGTGCTGCACAGGCATGTAGGCGCTGGGGCAGTGCTCAGGTCGCAACCAGCAAACCCCACACCACCATGAGCAAGGTCACTCACAGCTGTACTCCCCTATTTCCACATTCCTTGGGGTAATGTTATCATAGAATCATAGAATCATAGAATAGTTTGGGTTGGAAGGGACCTTAAAGATCATCAAGTTCCATCCCCCCTGCCATAGGCAGGGACACCTCCCACTAGACCAGGCTGCCCAGTGCCCTGTCCAGCCTAGTCTTGAACACCTCCAGAGAGGGGGCATCCACAACCTCCCTGGGCAACCTGTTCCAGTGTTTCACCACCCTCACTGTAAAGAATTTCTTCCTTATGTCTAGTCTAAATCTATCCCCCTCTAATTATATATTATGTTCTCTTCTGTGGCACAAGACGAGACATTTTAGAAGGATTTCTCCAAAAGCAAATAACTCATGCTGGGCTAGAGGTTTAGCTAGTATTTTGGTGGAGATCTACCAATGTTTACCAGAAAGAGAGAGACAGAAAGAAGAAAAGAAGAAATGCCTTGAAACAGCAGAACTGGAATTATCTGTAGTGTCCTCTGTGATCAAGGTGGTGTCGTAAGAACAAGGGGCCAGGTGCATCAAAGTCTCTAAAAGATAAAGGGGAGGGAAAAAAAAAAAAAAAAGAAAATAGAGAAGATCAGAAAAATCCCAAAATCCCAACCCCAGGTGCAGTCGAGGTCTTTGGCAAAAAATAGCAGATGAGATAAAGGCTTGTGTAATTGCTTTTCAGACAGCAAATCAGGGCAGGTTTTGGGAGCTGGGAAAGAAAAGACAATTCTGCTGCAGCAGGGGCAAGACGAGGCAGGGCACAGGGTCTTTGCCCTCTGTGGCAGCTGGTGCCTGCTGTGACTGGGCTGTGCTGGCAGAAACCAGAGGTGGATAGTTTGCAGGTCAGAGTATTCTCTGGAAGGCAGCGAGGTACCTGCCATCGTGCCAGGCAATGCCCATGTCGTTAGTGCGTCATTATGAGCAATGGAGTTGAGAGTTATATAAGTTTCTGTTCCTGATTATATCTACACTTTGTCAGAAATCATCTTTGAACTGCTAGATCAGGGTTGTTTCCTGATTCAAAATTGGTTGCAGCCCCTGGATTTCTCACGGACTGTGCTGAGCTGTGTCACTACCTGCTGCAGCCACCAGCAAGGTCTTTGTACTTTCCTTACACAGGAGCAGCACCCGACACACATAGAATCATAGAATCATAGAATAGTTTGGGTTGGAAGGGACCTTAAAGATCATCGAGTTCCAACCCCCCTGCCATAGGCAGGGACACCTCCCACTAGACCAAGCTGCCCAGTGCCCTGTCCAGCCTAGTCTTGAACACCTCCAGAGAGGGGGCATCCACAACCTCCCTGGGCAACCTGTTCCAGTGTTTCACCACCCTCACTGTAAAGAATTTCTTTCTTATGTCAAGTCTAAATCTATCCCCCTCTAATTTATATCCATTGTTTCTAGTCCTCCCATCCCATATTATGTTAAAAATCCCTTCCCCTATGAACATACCTATGAACAACCTGAGGCTGTCTGTTGGGAAGTGCAATCTTTGCAAAGGAAATGATAAATTCTATTTTAGCAGCAATAAATAGTTTGCTTAATCAGATGAGGGGGTCACACCAAGATACAGAAGCACCCAAAATGAGAAATTCCTGTCCTATATCATAGACAGAACTCTTCAGAGTATATTGTTGAGACATTTCAATGCTGACAGAGTAAAAAATCACACTGGCAAGCCATGTGCCATGTTTGGTGGACAGAGACAGACCCAGTCTTGCCTCTCCTGCCTTCCAAAGTACAACTCAGCTGAGGCAGGACAGAATCTGCAGGTCCTGTAACAACTTGCACACCTTCTCCAATACCAAAACTACAACATCTCAGTCAGAATCCCTGACTCAAGTGAAACGAGAAGGACTTTGCCACTGATTTCAACAAGGCCAGCTTTTCACCCTGAGAGTCTGCCCTGCTGTTGAGTAAGGAGATAAGCTGCCAGCAGCAACAGTCTGGCCTCAGAAATCTGGAGGGGTTTGTTGGTGAATTGCAGAAGCAGCAAATGCACAACTCACCCACAGCACAGCTGTAACTTACATGCCTCCTGCTTCCAGAAAAGCTGAGGGCCCCACGTTGTTTCTTGTGCAATAGGAAGACATTAATAATCGTGCCTGACGACATTCAAGAATGGAGATAAAGTTCCCTATTATCATGGATTATCGGTTTGTCAGAGGGGATGCTGGCAGACAGGAATTTTACTGGGATGAGGTTTGCATTTCAATGAGCAATCTTCACGGAGAGTTTTCACCTCCTCCATGCATCAGATCCAGGCAGAAGCAGATCTGTGCTGAAGCATCCTTCCAGGATCCCCTGCTGTGCTCAGAGTGGGCTGATTCCAGCCAGGTCACGGTCAAGGCTGCTGAGACTAGAAATTATAGACTGCCTTAACTGAAGAAGATGCTGCAGGATGAATTGCTGGACTTTGAGGAAAGTATGATGAAAACAAACATATTTCCTGCCATTTCAAAAATGCTGCAAAAGTACATACTGGAGGCACTGGCACAATGCTTAAAACTCAGTGATCCCTCAGACCTGAGGTGCACACACTCTTGCAAGAAAAGCATGGTAGAAGCACTCAATCTGGTCACCTTCAAGGACTTCTGGGACCTTACTGGGAGCTGGAGCCAACCCTAAGCACCCAGGTACAGACAAAGAAAGTGAACACATAGGTGAGCAGCCTCATGTGGACTGTGCTGAGCCCCACACAGACAAACCTTGCTGCAGGCATGTTGCTGTTTGTCTGAGCCCGAGGGAACTCAGGGCAGTAGTTCCATCCCTCCTGACCTTTCCCAGCACTGTGCTCCTTCTGCCATCACCCTTCTTTACCCCACAGCCAGACTACAGGACCTTCAACTTGCCAGACAAGCCAAATGAAGGGTTCTTCTGTTAGCAGTCATTTCTTTGCTGTTCATTAGTCTTGCACAATGCCTGGAAGCATAATACTCTGAATAAGGTGCTCTTCAAGCGGACACAGTACTAGTGTGAAACTTTGAACTGATCTGAAATGGAAATTGATGCTCAGCATGAAAAAGAGATACCACTTTTTTCATCTCCCTTTAAAAAAATATGTAGGTTTTCCTGAAATTTTGTCCATCAAGCAGCCGTCTCTTTACCAAGCTAGGGAGTATCTTGAGACATACAATGGAGTCTCAAGAGCTGCTAAGGCTGCTGATGCATATGGTTGAGGTGGGTCAAGCAGATGAAAGACAAGTCACATCCCTGCTTTTAGCCTTATTTCTACCAGCCACAAGCCTCACACAAGAGACAATGCTGGCTGCAGCAGTTTTCAAGGTCCCAGGGAGCTCAGTGCAGGATCCATCTGACAGCAAAATCAAATGCATCTTGTATGTAGCACCAACCCTCTGCCAGGCTTTAAAACAGACCTGAAAATGCCGGCAGCCACATTGATACAGTCACAAGACAAAACACCGGCTGCTCTCCATTTGCTCTCCAGGCTTGTGAGGCTGTACATGCAGGGAGCATCTGCTGTGTGTGCAGGGAGTGCCATGGGCTCAGGGACACACACACACACTCCTTGTGTGAGCACAGGCTCACCAGCCTCAGCCCCACGCCGTAAACACAAGCTGCTGCTCAAGTGCAGTGCTTGGCTCAGCTCCCTTCCACCTCTATAGCACTAGAACAGTTCAGAAACAAGCAGATTGCTTGGGATAAAAGCAAACAGACGTTATTTCTTCTGCTGCAGACCTGCTCCTGCAGGTTTCATACCTGACATTTGCATAGTGCTCTTCTCCATAAGGCTCCAACATGCAACAAAGACATAGGTGAATCATCATCATACCCATTTCTCAAGTAAAGGAACTCGACTTCATGCACATACCCCCCAGGCTCCTCCTGCCCCACTCCAACCCTTCTTGCTGCAGCCCATTTCTTCTTGCGCAATAACCCATGGGATGGGTATGGCCCTTTTGTATGGCCCTGCCTTCACAATTGAACCCTATTCTCTCCCTCTTTAATTCTTAGCAGTTTAGGCTGGACAACCCTCATTTCAGTTGTTCCACATAGAGGGAAGTAGGGGTGCTATTACTTTTGATGAGTGGTTGGCATTGTTATTTTTCCTGTTCTTTGCTGAGATACACCACTTTCCTCAACTAGAACATGCAAAACACAGACCCAGAATTTCAGCTGTAGCTGCACTGTTGCTGAACATGGCAAAGAATCATTCTCTCAGTCTTACTGGCCACGCTGCTGTTTACCTGAGGCAGGTGTGATTGTTCCCTTGCATGGTCCCCCATGATAATGACAAATTTCACTGCACTTAAGAAATCTAGGCAAAACAAAGGCGGTTGGGAACTCGAGGGTGATCCCTCTTTGTACCCCCATTTCTCTCTGTGTCCATTGATACGTGGCAGGACAAAGGAAGGTCTGAAAAGCACTTCCCTTTGCAAGTTAGTGGGTTCCAAAAGCCCTCCTGGCAAGCACAACCCCAGAAGAGTTGTCTGCACCAAACAAAGGGCTGCAAAGAATATGGGGAGGCAGCAGAGCCTGCCTGCATTTGACAGACAAAACCCTAATAGACTGAGCAGCGCAGCGTGGGTTGACACAGCTGCCACCCTCTTGCTGACTCTCTGCTCACCACAAAAATGCACCATTTGTGCTTTGCTGGAGGGGATGCCGTGCCGGCCAAGCCCTAAGCTCTCCCTCGCCTTGGCTGAGCTGCTCTAGTGCAAGGGGTCAGGTTTAAGCTGCCCCTCTCCACCTCCCCTCACTACCTAGGGGCAGGGCTTGCCCACCCCAGTTAACATCGGCCATCAGCACTGGTTCCACTCCGCTGGTACACAGCCAGCCTTCACAGATGGCCGTGGAGCAGAGTTTTCAATACAAGAAACACTTGAAACAACAAAAACCTTGCTGAGCCTGATGCAACTCGTGAGCCTGCATCCCATTAAGCCAGTCATTTTTTCCAGCTGTTGGGTGCAGGAACCGCAGAGTCGGGTACAGCTTCCCCGGGCAGCTGCTGCCCACTCTGAATCACCTCTCCCAGCCAGCCTGCCCACAGCCAGCCTACTTCAAACTGGACCCAAGTCCTTCCACACTAGGAAGCGAATTCTTATGAAAACACATCTCTGTGACAAGGACTTACAGCCTTTATGCCAAAGCCACACTGACAATCCAGCACATTTCAGCCACTAGCAGCACTCTTGGAAGCACAACACTGCATTTGGAGAGAATGGTTCTGGCTGATGGAGACCTGCCTAATGCAAAAAGGAGTTTCTTAAATATCTCACAACTTCTTGTGGGCACTGCACATGGTCCAGAAAACACAGAGGTGCTCGTGACACTTTGTTCCCAAGGAACCTGAAAGGAGCCAGACATCAGCTGCAGCTCTTGCACACAGATCATTCACTACAACCCAGAGCAAGGGCAGGAAGACTAAAAACACCTTCCCATCTTTTGTGTCATCACACAGATCTTGTCCCTTTGAGGCATCCTAACTCGAGAGTACTAAGAAATTCTTAAAACTGTTTTTCTCCTCGATCCCCACTGTGATTTTGTGGTTTATGAAGTGATGCAGTCTACAGACAGGATGTGGTTTGTGCCACTCTGCCTGCTATCCACAGGAGATGCTAGACTGAAGCAGTCATCAGCCATCAGATTTCAAGCAGGATTTAATTTTTTTTTTTCTTTTTAAATGGGTAGATACCCATAGGGACTCATAAAGATCCAATGCTAAATGAGGAATGAAATTCCCATACAAAAGGAAAGGTGAACAGAACTGAACGCAATGGCGTCTGTGACTGCATCTGTTGGGGACTGGCTGCCTTTAAAACATGTCCTTTATTCATTTAGCTCAAGCCACAGTTGCTTTTAATTTGGGTTGGGAAGCTCTAACTCAAGGAGCAGCATGTAATTACTACTGACATCTGTGCTGCTCTCTGAAGTCAGACACACTGAATTGTGAGTTCTAGTAACAATAGGATAAATATTAACTGGTCAAACATTTTGCAATTGTTAAGCAAAGTCTAGAGATATGGGAGTTTGCTTAATAAAACAGTTCAGAGGAGTCTGACGTCGTAGGCCTGAACACACTTTCAAGTAAAAGTCATAACCAGGTTGTGCTGGAATCAAATTAAGATGATGGTGGTAGAATTACCAAACTGTTTGAGGATTTGACCTCTCGAGCAAACTGATGAATAGTTCTGGATGGAAAATGAAGGCTCTCAGCCACTGTGCAAACACCTACTTGTTGGAAACATGAGGAGTCATGTAACTGATAGTGCCAAATCTGATAGAGATCGTGGCTCTGATCCAGAGACACAGACGCATTCAGGATCCTTTCTCTTCTCTGACAATTTTCAAACGCTGATCATGAAGGTTGGCACGGCCCTTGGGTGTTTCACCAACTACTAACCTTTGGAGGAGCCCAAAATGTCCTCTCACTTTCACAAGGATCTACATTTAGAGATTTCTGCTGCTTTCCAACCCCCACCTCCTATTTCCTTTTAAATTTGACAGCTATCAAAAGAAGATACTTATTTAACAGCATGAAGCAATGAGCACCCACGTAATGAATGTCATAGGAATTGTTGTACTGCTTACAGGCAGAGTTTCCCTGAAGCACCAGCAACAGCCTGGTGCTGCACTCTCTCACTGATATAGGATTTAATCTCTCACAACAGCACAGTGTACCTGCTATGGCAAAAAAAGAGAAAAAATTGCCTTAGCTCCTCATTTAACACTGTGTTCAGCTGCACTTTTTTTTCCCAGATGACAATGTTTTGAGTTTGGTTGGCTAAGTATCACATTACAGGTTAGCATCTAATCTAGATAATGTGAAGCCAAAGCAGAGTTCATCTCACACAGAATCCACATCAACATGCTTACTCTCCTGGGTTAGGAAATGCAGCACTTTCCCTTCAGCCTGAGGTTGGACCAAAACTACCAAAGAGATGCTGGGCAGAAACTGTAATTACAAATGAAGATATCATGAAACCAGCCCTGCATAAAGCCAGGGTCATGCTCCAGCCTTGAGCTGGCTGTTGCGTTGTAATTACCCTGTAAAATAAGTACAAAATATATTGGTTTCACTTGGAGACATCACCTGTGTTTCATAATCCTACCACAAACCATTACAGTGAAGCTCTAAAATGTTTCAGGAAAATAAGACTCAGCAAACCATAGACCCCCAGGAATCTTTGCTGGAAGAAATTTAAAACTTAGTCTTACCAATTTCCCGGTACAGGATAGGATGTTTTTAGCCCACATAAACATGCACTTTTTCATTTGCTACGAACTACATAATGTTGAAGCACTGACAAAAAAAACCCTGAATCACCTCAAATATTTTTCTTCCTTTGGGCTAAGTATATATTTTGGAGACTGTCCATCGGGTATCCGGTAAACAGTGTGCTTCACAAAATGACCCATTTCCTCCCCGTGCAGCCACACCACTTAAAGGAGATGTTCATTCGCTTCCTGTAAGTAACACTTGTGGAAGAATTTTCCACTGTGAAGCAGGTCAAGTGCCAGCAAAGATCGTTGGAGCTCTATATGAAACCTACTAGGCAGGGGAAGCCCCCACCAAAGTGGTGAGGATGGTGTTGGGGATGGGATCCTGGAATGGCAGCACCTGCCCAGCAGTCCCTGGATATGTTTTGCCTGATTGGGAGGAAAGTGTAACAAAAAGATATTAAGAGAACCACATTTGTTTTTTCATAAAGCTCAAAGGCACCAGAGTATATGATTGCAGAGTACCTACTAGAGCTGCAGACTTTGAGACCCAAATCCCCAGAAGTAGGCAATGTCTGGGGCCCAGCCTGGTCACGCCTGGGTTCCCACTAAATTTAAAAAGCATCTAAAAACCTTCCAACTTTCAAGCGTTACAGTACTAATGAGTGAGGACTTCCAGCACAATAGCAAATGCAATGGTCTTAAAAGCACTCTTTAGAGAAAAGAGAGCCACCATAGCGAGTCAGACTGGATCAGACCAACATTCAATCTGACCATTCTCCTGGCACAGGCCAATAAAAGTTACCAAGGAAAGAAGAGGAGAAGAGGATGATATCAGGAATAATTCAGAGACAGGTCTCACCACTCCCTTGTGGAAGAGGGAGAATGTCAGGACTGAACCACAAAGTCACACGACAGAATACTGCTATATGTGGAACTTGCTGAATCCTCTGTATCCAGTTCTCTTTTTTGTCACTGACAGTAAGGCACCTGCATCCCACTTTCCTAGTCTCTGTAAGGCATATATTGTCCAAAACACCAATGTATTTGGGAGGGACCCAATCTACTGAGAATGCACTTGCACAGATTGCAAAAGTGTTAAATGCCAGACACAGCAAATGTATCAGATTTAGCTACAGCCTGTCTCTTCCAGAAATGTACAAGAGGTCCAGAGCATCTAGAAACCCTGAGCACTTGTATGTCCTGGATTTCCAGACATCCAGGAATCACAACACATGTGCAAAATGCCCAGCTTTCGCTGGGATAAAACTTGTAGGTGGAAGAAAGGATGTGTCTAGAGGGAAGGCTCCTGCTTAGAGCCAGGCTGAAATGTTATTAGACCAGTCTGAAAGGTGCCCGGCAGACATTGGACCACATTAGTTCATCCTCTCTGTCTGCCTGTGAGAGCATTTTGACAGAATTAGTTGAATGACCCGAGACTTTGAGCCAATGAGGTACTGGGAAGAGTGACAAGTGGGTGCTCTTGTGAGAAAGCTTAGCAACACTTAGAAATCCAACAATACTCATGAATTGCAGATGGAATTGGACAATTATAACTTTGTCCTTTCAACCAAGGACACCACACCTTGGTCTTTAGACTCTTTGGAATGCTTTCTTCTGTCCCCAAGAATGTTCTTTGTCTGCAGATGATTTTCTTCCCTGAGCTGATCTCATGCAAGCTGTGGCCTCTCTGAGAGTTGTGATGTGGTCAAACATAATGAAGAGCAGCTACAGCAATCTCTAATACTGCTGGCATTTGGTGCAGATCTCGGCACCAATTCGGCTAGTGGTTGATGGGGATGCTAAAAAAGTAATACAACTTCTATGATCATTGACAGAAGAAGGAGCTGGTAGGGACTTCAAAAATTTGAGGAGACAAATGCTAATTATTAAAGTAAAACTTTTCTGAAGAAACATAAAATAAATAAAGTAGTCATATAATCAAAGACAAGAAAGCAGTCTTAAAAACTACTTGTATTCAGCTGTATTCACTGCTGAACATCAAAGCTCTTCTGCAGCTTTGTTGCCTCAAACCTAAAGAGGTAAATGATATGTTGTTCTATAGCTGTTTGTTCTTTAGGTCAAACATGGGATGTTATATTTTCATTTAAAGATATAATCTTGAATGCTTATGAGGTGTTATTTACAAGGAGAAAGCATGCATAGTAAAGAGAGCCATATGTTACAAATAATAAATGAGGTATAGCTGGAGTGTTAACAAAGACTTGCATTACTAAAGTAATAGCTCTTACATTTCATTGCTGAAAGAGTCTTAGAAGCACATAAAGACCAATGTATCTGATCATTCAGCAATCCTGTTCTTGGACTGTTTCATTAGATTTGGCTCCAAACTCACTCTTCACTGGCCTTTTCCAAGTACAGTTTTTTCCCCCATGTACAGTACATGTGGCATCCTTCTCAACTTCTTTAAAAAAAACCCCTTTGAGTAACCATTAAAAATGTGTGCTTTTGGAGACAATCCAGCTTTTTTGACCAACACAGGAGCAATTGTAGTCAAAAGAAAATAAAATGGAGTCCATCAATACCTGGTTTAGGTAAGGATTAACCAGTCTCACATTCACAGATGAGGTTTATCACTGCTTTTATTTAGACTGTTGCTGCCTGGCTTATTCCCTCCTATTGCCTCCTAAAAGAAAACTGATGAAAAATATTTTTACAAAAATGCAGTATTTGTACTGGCCTTCTTGATATGGTTTTCAGACCCACAGAATCCAGATGCATCTCTGCTGTCTGTGACATTTGCCATATGCAGCTTGAGAGACCAACATCAATAAAAGTAACCTGCAGTTCTCAGCATCCCTAGCTTAGTTGAAGGGTTCTGTCAGCTGGCAGAGCTTCAAAGCACCCTTAGAACAACTTCATACCAAAATGAGCTAATTACTGCAGTCTGCATCCAAGATGGGTTCCCATACATTATTATATTGTCAGGGAAAGAACCATGGCATCCCAAAAGATCTGAAGAAATCCCCAAACTAATCACTGTTGTATATACCCAATTACATAGCACAACATTAAAATGCTATATTTCAAAGCTGAATAAAAGAAACTTAAAAAAGAAAGCCACTAAATGTCTAACATTACAAAAAGTCATTATCACTTTGCTGTCCTCCCACACATCCCCCAAGCACAGGCAGCCCCATCGCTGCCAGCCATTGTCCCAGACCTCATCATCCAGCCTTTTTATGTGCCCATCTTGAAATAGCCTCCTCTTGCATCACATGGAAAAGCTGCGCTACCCACAGCCAGAAGTCAGAGTCCACCCTATTTTAGTCAACACACTTCCAGAAGAAGCATCAGCAATGCTTTTTCTATCTGCAATACTTTCTCTGACAGCCACATCTCATATTCCAGTCCTTTTACTCTTCACCAGGTGAGGTTCACTCTGTAAGAGACACTTCCTCAAAATAAATAAGCTTCACAGTAAAAGTAGTTACAAATATAGCTCATGTAGCACAATTCTGGATAAAGAAAGTGATAGCACATCACAGTTTGGATTATTTGTAAAAAACGAGGACCTCAAAGATCAGAGCTTTCCCTTTGTTCTTAAACTTCAGTCCCGAACTGCCTCTCTCTGGATCACATTTCTATTTGCTTTTCTTGTTAGTAACCAACACACACCTACAGACTGCCTTTAATATTCAGTAAGAACAATACATTTCTGTTTTTCACCAGAAGAAAAAAACCAACTCATTCACAAATACTCAGTTTAACCAATCCAGTTGATGGTTGTGAGGCATTTTGGTAATTTTAAGTCTGACTCATACTGCTACCCACATCTTAAAGCCAAAGCCAATGATGCTTCCACAGAGGACAAGAGTGTAAGACTGGAGAGCTTTCTGCGATCATTCAACTTGATTTTCCCAGGCCACAGGACTTGCATCACAGTTTCAGTCTGAAGATTTGCATTTCCACTTAACACTTAAACTGTAACCAGGCTTTACAGCAGATTCCCCCACTCCAAGGATGAGTAGAATCAGAAGACCCAGGGTGGCTTGGTAGGCTATCATAGAATCACAGAATAGTTTGGGTTGGAAGGGACCTTAAAGATCATCAAGTTCCAACCCCCCTGCCATAGGCAGGGACACCTCCCACTAGACCAGGCTGCCCAGTGCCCTGTCCAGCCTAGTCTTGAACACCTCCAGAGATGGGGCATCCACAACCTCTCTGGGCAACCTGTTCCAGTATTTCACCACCCTCACTGTAAAGAATTTCTTTCTTATGTCTAGTCTAAATCTATCCCCCTCTAATTTATATCCATTGTTTCTAGTCCTCCCATCCGATATTATGTTAAAAATTCCTTCCCCTGCCTTTCTGTAGGACCCCCTCAGGTACTGAGAAGTTCCTCTGAGGTCCCCTCTGAGCCTTCTCTTCTCCAGGCTGAACAACCCCAACTCCTTCAGCCTGTCCTCATAGGGCAGTTGCTCCAACCCTTTGATCATCTTCGTGGCTCTCTTAAGGATAGCTTTACACTTAACACAAAGATCACTGGGTCTTTCTCACTTGCTTTACAAGCAGAGAGCAGTGTATGATCCTGACATTTGGATAGGTTTATAATGGGCCTTATGGTTCCACTCTCATGGTCAAACACCTTAGCTGAACGGCACTGTAGGGGGATAGCTAACAGGATCCGTAGCCAAGTTCAGAAGGCATTTTGTATTCTTTGCATGCAGAGATCAGCTCTGCAGCTCTCTTGCTCCCATGGCCAAGGTTTTGCTGAGGGAACATAATGTCAGCCTTAGCCATTAAGTAGCATAAGCCCCAAGATAATTCCCTTTAGGAGAGTTATCACATGGGAACCAGCACTAGGAGAAGATAAAATCTTTCCCATTTATTTTATCTTTGTCCACAAACAAGGATCGCACTTGTGAGCTGGAAGTTTGGTTGATGACACAAAGCTTTAACTAAAGAATGTCTGCACTCTGCAAGGCTATTTAAAAAAAAAAATCTCTTACAAACAGAATTTTAAAAAAGGTGATGCCACCTCTAACAAGGAAACAAATTGGACAGGAATGGAGGTTTTTCCACCAGGGCACAGACATCTATCATTAGAAACTACTAACTTCTTAATCAGCTATTTTACCATACAGATTTTGTTTTGGAGAGAAAATCTCTCCCAATGCCCTTCTGGAAGAAGCAGGACATCTGCCTGCTTTGTGTTTCTGCTTCTCTTTGTTTGCTTCAGGTTACACAGATTAGCATTGCCAGAAGATTATTTTCAACACTGACTAAAGAGCATCACTGTAGGGACATGGAGAGAAAAAGGATCCTTTGCAGCTGTCAACAGCCATTACAGAACCACTCTGGAGTCATTACAAGTTTCAGCATAAGCACTGCACAGCAGGAACACTGTTTGTTCTAACAGAGCATGTCCACGGGTAATTATTTATAAAATATGTGGTAGCTCAAGCTGGGAACTGAAAACTCCACCATTCCGTGGCTATTGTTGAAAAGTATCTTACCAGCTTTTAGCCTTCTGCATCAGAGCAAAGACAAACATTACTACAAGGGACTTATTTATGAAACTGTCTTATTTTATGGTCACTAACTTGCAGAAAATGAATATATATCCAGGTTTAATACATGGAATCAGTGCTCATAAATCCAATAGGACCCACTCAGTGAGAGCAAAGGGGAAGTTTAAAATTTACACTAATAATCAGATGATGAAGCAGCAGTGCTCCAGATCCCAACCACACTAAGTGGGAAGAAATCCACAGTTCTCTTCACTGCCTCTGTTCAGTGACGTCTCCATCTGTGTTTACTCCCCAGTAAAACAGGTTGAAGTGTACCTCCTGTTAAAATGAGGCAGGTATGAAATGACAAAAATTTCACCTTTTTTGTAATTCTGTGAAAATTTAGATTTACTTTAAAAGTTAAAATCAGCAAACAAGGAATTGCAAAGTCCTTTTTCCCCACACACTAAACAAATGCAGTAGCAGCAGCCAGGTTCTTTGCATCAAATTTCCTAGGAGTTACCAATTAACCCCAGGGATTGTTTCCCTTTCTTTGCAAGTTAATTCAGATCAAGGGATACTACAGTTTTAAAGTAAAATAACTATTTTGGATGAATGCTATAGAGACCAATGTCCTAGAGAAAAAAATGCCTTTTGTTCATCCTGAAGGAGGCCTACAGAAAGTTTGAGGTAGGACTTCTTAATAGGGTACAGGATGGCAGGACTAGGATTAATGGATGCAAATTGGAAGAGGGGAGGTTTAGGCTGGATATAAGAAAGAAGCTCTTCACTGTGAGGGTGGTGAAACACTGGAACAGATTGCCCAGAGAGGCTGTGGATGCCCCCTCCCTGGAGGTGTTCAGGGCCAAGCTGGATGAGGCATTGAACCTGGTCTAATGGGAGGGTTGGAACTAGATGATCTTTAAGGTCCCTTCCAACCCAAACCATTCTATGATTCTATGAAAATGTATTCAGATGATTCAAAATAAAACCAATATTCAATCTGGAATAAGTCTGTCAGACAAGAAAGATTTTAGTGGGGTGGCTATTCCAGAAAATTCTTTGAACTTTTGCTACAGCTGTGATTACTTTTCCACTCTGTTTTTTGCTGCTTCTCTCCTTCAAGCACACATTACACACACATGAACAGGACCCCACAAATCCCTTGTGCTCTCAGGCCCTGGTTCTCATGTGAATGTGTGCATTGGGCAGGGGGATCAGCTACTACTTCCTACAGGACTTGAACTAACTGCCTTCTAGATGGGCAATGCCCTCCAGCCCAGCAGGGTTTCCTCGAAGCCCCAGCAGTAGCAATGTCCCAGCTCCAGCAGAAGGAAACAGAGATACTGGAAACCCAATTTAGATAACATGACGCCACAAACTGACGTCAAAAAGGATTAGCACCTTCCTATCTTGGTTCCTCCGTAAATACTTTGAATCAACAAGTTGCTTGCCTGAATTCCTGTCCCTCTGAATATATGGATTCAGCTTTGCTTTCAAATCAGCTTTCATGTGAGATATTGGAAGCACTTGGGAATAATTTGCAATGAAATTAATTTCACACAGTGTAAATCCTGAATAGCAACATATGTACATACCAGAATACATAACAAGGATCTTCACATTAATCTGCTAGTATCTGAAAGCACCAACTCCTAGCCCACCATATCTCAAATTTAGACACATGCAGCTGGGCAGAGAGCACACATCAGACTGAGAACTTCCATGCAAACAGTGTTAGAGGAGTCGGGAGGTGCAACCACAGAGCCATCTCTTCCCTTATAGGCTGGAGAAAAAACTGCTGTCCAGACTTGCTGACCCAAAACAGTCTGTGAAGGGCTGGCAATACAGCAGGCACACAGATTTCTTCTTGCCTTTTGAATTGTGTTCACAAATGAAACTCCTTGTTTCACTAGATTAAGGATGGTTATTATTCATATTTGCTATGAGAATATTGTCCAATTGCTCCCCATTTAAATAGTGAAACATTATACTCTGCATCCAAATTTATCCTTATTAGGAAGAAGCTGTAACAAGTTCCTTGCACAAGGAACTTCCATTGCTGCGGTCATTTCACAGAAAATGGGGCAAATTATTTATTTCTGATCCAAAACCAGAAGCAGAAGAGACCCCCACAACCTCAGCCTAACAGCAAAGCAAAATTCAAATGAAAAATCTGCTCTGAGTCACTTAAAGAACACCAAGGAATTCCCAGAATTTCTTTGATTAGTGAGTATAATCATGGATTTGCATACAGCACACAGACAGGATCCAAGCTGGGAAGAAACACTCCCTCCTTCACTGGAAAGAATACCAGTTCTTGATGCATCTCATATGAGCTCTGAGATGCAAAGGGATCCCAAAAGACTGTGGGCCCATCTGCAAGCTATTTACCCTGCAGAGGGAGTGACTTGCAGCAGCATTTGTTCTTCTGCTGGGGAGAAGAACCATTCACAGCACAACCATGTAATTATAATCCTTCAAAACTCAACCAAAAAACCCCACCAAACTCAGACTTTCAGTAAAAAATGCCTTAATCTCACCTGCGCTTGCCAGAGCAGGCTGGGACACAGGTGGGACACTGCTGAGTTACAACACGGTGGCGCTTTGGGATGATGCTTGCTGCTAAGAGCTACTCCTAGAACTCCAGCTTGCAAATACATCACCAGAGCCCAAGAAAAGTTCTGGACAATGGGATATTAATTTACATCCTGACGTGCTGCAGCCAAGCAAGAGACTCTGAGAGCAGTGCAAGCAACCAGCGGGAAGAGCTCTTCAAGGATAACTTGGAGATGTTAAAGATTTCAGAGTCCAGTGAGAACTGAGGAAGCCTGGGATTGAACAAGTTACAGGGGCAAGGCAGAAAACCTGTCTGCAGCTGAACTTGGTCAGCCTAGTTAAAGTGCAAACGAAGCTATGTCTTAACTTTAGACTACGATTTACACTCCTTTTTCTCCCATGTTTCTAAATCTATAGAAAGCTTACCCCGTCACACTTCTTCACAAAGGGACTAATACAGCTCAGCTTGCCTGAAAGCAGGGAAGATGACCAGGCTAGTTAATTCAGACAACGGTGAAGGCTCACACAGGACTGCATCACATCAGCATTTCTCTTTTTAGTGCTCTGATAAAACATGGGAAAGTCACGTTGACTTGAACAGCCAGGTGCTGTTATCTCAGTGGTGGCTGTATCAGGTCACTCCATGCTGCAGGAGAGTGAGGTAGAGGCAATTCGATGCTTGGTGTCACATTGTGCTGTGGTTCAAAGGAAGCCAGCTTCTCTGCAGGAGAAAGCAATTAGCTGAGAACAATGGGTCTGTCCTGAAAGGGCAGTCTGGGGTGGGAGTGCTGGGCGGGATCCAGCCATGGCCGGGAGGGCTGACTGGGTATGCTGATGCTTGGCTAGCTAGGCCAGGAAAATTCTACTCCCCTATTTCATCCTTTTAATATGTCTAAATGTCTACTCATTTAAATTTTCTGCTTAAACATGGTAAAATTGGAAAAAGAAAGTAGAAACAGCTACAAGAAGAAAACACCATGGGAATATTCTCAGGCACAACTACAGCTGGTTGCAAAGGCAGCTGCAAAAGCAAGAATCTCAAACCAGCCACAATTACAGGAGAAGATGCACTAAGGCTTGCACTGACACCTCTTCCCAAAGCACAGCAGCATTACCATAGGCATTTAACTGCAGCAACATAAGGGTCTGACCATAGACTAAGTGTGTATACATTTCTTTAGCCAGCTCTCACAACCAGTGCTGAAGGCCACATCATATGAACTGTTCTTTTACCTGAATGAACCAGCACAGAGCCAGGTGCGGTACTGCACACTTAACTGCTGTGTTTTTCAGCTGCTGACTTATCAGAATACTAGTTCTTTTACTTCTTTCGCCTGCTCAGACATGTTATAAGTGACTTTCTGCCTTTCATTCCACTTCAGATGGGGCTGTAACAGCAAAAGAATGAACTTAGCAATGCCTGGAACCAAAAGCTTCTCTGTAAACTCAGTGCATTGCTCCTGATTTGATACATTATCTAAAAAGATGGTTCACAATGGAGAAATCAGACATGAAGCAATTTCCTTTTCCTTCCCATCTCTAAAGAGCTTCATCCCACTGCGACAATCCGCACTTACCCTTGTCTAAAAGCACTTCCTTATCCCCAGGATGGTGAGGCATTGCTAACCCTGTTGTCCTGCTTCCAGCTGGGAAGGAGTTAATTTTCTTTCCAGTGATTGCTAAGAAAGGAATGTCAATAAAACCTATTGTTTTTAGTTGGTGCTAAGTAATATTCACACTATTCAAGGACTTTTTTCAGCTTCCCATAGGAGAACAGTTGGAATGATGGAATGGCCACTGGAATATTCTGTACCACAGACGTCATGCTCAGTATATGAATGGGGGTTAGCCTGGGGGTGGGAACCCATGATCACTGCTTGGGACAGTGCCAATTCACTGCATGGTGGAATAACCCATGTAATTATTATTATTTTTCCTTTTCTGTTATTGTTTCCATTAAACTGACTTTATCCCAGCACAGGAGGGATTTTTCCTTCCTTCCCTTCCTTCCCTTCCTTTCCTTCCCTTCCTCCCTTCCTTCCCTCCTTTCTCACAAACCCTTCTTGGGGGAGAGTAAGCAAGTTGGCTGCACAGTTCTAGCTGCCAGCTGAGGTTAAACCACAACATCCATTTCACAGAAAGGGAATCAAACATGGAGTCATGAGATCTTTTCCCCAGGGCCATCTACTGAAACCAGTGACCATTTTCCTGGGAAGAGCAGAGCTCCAAGCATATGCTTGGTTTTGAAGACAGTCAAGGAGAAGACATGCTGGAAAACTGTCAGGCAAACTAAATGACTCTTTCAACACATGTTTTGTCAGAAAACCTTACCACCTTGCATTATCCTTACCATAACCTCCCCTCCCCTGGCAGGTCCTCATCTAAATCTTCGTGGACCTCAAACTGCTTCAGAGAAGGGCTGATCTTCATCAGAAATCTGCTGGGACAACTGTTAGCTGACAACCAGTTTCCTGAGGGTGCTTTTCCCAATCCTGACACAGAGGTCACGTCAGGCATGGGAAGACATGTGCGTGGAACTCAAGCCTGAGATTTGGACCTTGGAAGTGCTCTCAGGTTGCAAAACATAATTTGCTTTGAGGGTCTGTGTGATACCATGCAGCCTTGTTCAGTCAGAAGCTGGCACAGGAGCATGACTCCTGCCTGATGCTTCTCAGTGAATCTCCTTAGGTGCACCACTGAGGGGGAGGTGATCACTGCAGGTCTGCTTTGTTTTCCCCAGGCCGTTCTCTGGAGAGAAGTGAATTCATCCAAACTGTATCTGCATAGGATCCACTCCACAGATGTCTTCTAATCTCAAACAACTGAATAATTCACTGTGTCAAACACTTCTGTGCAAGACAACCAGGAACACAAGCATTTCTTTCTGGTGCCAAGGTCAGCTAGAGACACACGAGTAATGTCTGTTAGCTAGAAAGTTTGCTGGCCATGATTGCATGGGAAAAAAAAGCATCAAGAATGAGGATGCATTCTGGGAAGGATTACTGAGCTGGCAGAAGAGAAAGTGCAGTTTGTTGCTAAAAATAATGATAATACAAGAAGATTCTTGGAGAGATTCTCCAGTCATGCCGATGGGTACTGGAGAGGAATCAAAGAGGCAGATGCCTTCAGAAGAAAACATGCCAGCTGCTGAACACTTTAGGTAAATTGATCCTGTGGGCACAAACACAGATCCTAAATGTTTGCAAAAAAATCAAGCTAGAACTCTCCAAGGCTGACTACAACCTGCCCAAGACCTACTCAGCATAATACATAGACACTATCAGACTGGGTTCACAAATTGGATTCAGTATAAAGGTGAGAGGCCAAGAACATCTGGTGGACTACAGGAGAACCTTTCCCTGCCACGTCTCTCTCCAACTCTGTGATATTTACAGCTGCTACTCACATGTCTCTGGGCTTTCCTGGCAGGTGGAAGCAAGAGGACAGGAACATCAGTCGAAACACAAATAGGACTTTCTGTGATTAGTAGCACTCTTAATTCAAAAGCAAGAATAAACCTGGACAGGAATCTCCTCTTGAAGCAACAGCTACCACCAATGGCTCTCTGCACTGTTCTTTTTTCCAGCTCCAAACTGATGGGCTCAGTTCACAGTGTTACTTGGTTATTGTTTGTCCTTCACACAACACCGCTCTGAGTGGGGTAGCTCCTCACTCTAAGGGAGAGGGTTGTTCTTTTTCTCAGCCTCTGTACAACTCTTTCCAGCATTCAAACAGGCCAATGCTTTTCCTAAGCTCTAAGCAGAAATGAGAACACAGGAAAAACTGCCATTTGAGCAGCCATACAAAACAAAACCTCCTTCAGCAAGGTATGATTTGTGGATTAAAGGTTTTTACCCTTGAGCCCAATGCAACCTAAAAATCTCTTCCGGCAGCTTCTCACTATTTAGCTAACCCCAATCCTTAAAAGACTTCTCTATCTCAACACACCAAGGAAGGTCTTTGTCAGGGACTTTCCAAAAGCCTTCAGCAAACCCACTGCACACAGGGTACAGCACAGGCTTCTGAATTTCACAAAGCATCTGAGATGCCAGAGAACTGGGGGGTTGGATGTCAGGAACAGAACAAGCCTGGGCATTATTCCTCTTTGAAGTCTTTTGCCAGTAATCTGGAAAGTCAGCATGTTGTTCCGGGAGCATGGAAAGCAGGGGGCTTCAGTGGTAGTGCACTGCTCCTCACACACAAGCTTTATGTAGTCCTGGAGAAATGACAGCAGCTCCCTTGAGTAGACTGGAGATGGCCAGGGAAACAAAAATAACAGCAAACAACTCCTAAAATCCCCCCTGATCTCCAGCAGCTTCTTTGCAGACTACACTTCTTTCACCTCCTGAGACATGCAGGAACATGAGACTAAAGTGTGTGCAGTCCAAGGGATTAATCAAAGGATGCCATGAATTTGTTGGGAGAAAGCAGCCTGCATTAAGGAAGGGACAGAAAAATATGGGCACTAAACTCTGTCACAGGCTTCTTTGGTAGTGTTTGCCTATTCATAACAGCTCTGTGTCATAGTAGTCTTAAAAACAAGGCAAGATTACCATAATCTTATGAGTTTCACAAACAAAAGCACACTTTTGAGAATACGTGAAAGCCTGGACAGGCAAACAGGATATTTTCATCATATTCACCTAAAGAGTCAAGATAAACTCCACAACCAGCAGAAAACGTGTTCATATTAAGTTCTTTGCAGTGCAGCTACACCTTGCTAAACAACCTCAAACCACCTGCCACCAGGAGCTCCACATCCATGAAAACATATCTCTGCCTCCTTGAGAAAGTGGAACATGGTATAAAAGCACTCCCTAGCACACACAGAGTTAAGCTCTACGCACTGCCCTCTTAAGCAGAGCTGGTTTTGAGATGTATTTGTTTAAACAAGTTAACAGAAATGTCAGAGGCCATTTCACCGGCAGCACATGACGACAACCTCCTTCCTCCTCTATCAGCAAAGAACAATCACTCTCTGGGAAACAAGGGCTTACTAATGTTGAGTCAGAGCAGGAAAATCCATCCAGAAAATACATGCAAATGAAAGAAAAAGACAGATTTTGCATTCTGTCTTCTCTCTTTTCTTCCTGTCTTCCCTCAAATAACATGAGCTAACCTAATCAGAGCAAGCTGCCTTCCCCACCCCAGGCCTGAAGTGTCCCATGGATGGTTGGCATTGACAGTCTCATCTGTTTCTACAGCTCCCATGTGGGCATTGGTAGTAAATCGGATGTCTGGACAAATCCAAGCTAAGTTTAATGACTTCTGGTTATCTCAGGGCAGGAAACTGTTTTCCAGGAGTATCAGGAAACAGTACATCCTTCTAAGGATGGGCTTGTACATAAAGCACAAGAGCTCTTGGATCTACTCCAAGACAAGAAGCTCATGCACTTTTTATGACTGCATGGACAAAGCATGCTGGTGTTTCCCTCCCACTCCCAGTCTGACTGCAGGGGGGGTGGGAGGCCACCTCCTTTCACCTTCACAAAGGACCCAAGGCCAAAGGGCTTGTTAAGTGTTGGGCACAATGAGGGCCTACAGAGAGCTCAATTTCATTTGATGGTAAGAACCATCTCTTTAGTGTTTAACTGTACATTCACAATCATGCACGTATAGGAACTTAACCAGCACCAAAGCCAACTGAACACCAAGTTCTCTCTCATGTACACTCCTCCTCATTACCTCTCTTCTTTCCAGAGGTAACTTCTGCAAATCTTATCTAATATCAGGAATAGCCCCACGTTTCCCTTCTGTCCCCCACTTTCACATTCCCCACACGGACACCTTTTTGAAAAATTACTCCACCAGACAGAAGAGGATAGATGCAATAAGCTATTTCAATACAGTATCACTTCATTTATTTCAAAAGACTTAGTTATGAATCACTGTTCCTCTTCCAAAAACAGCAGTCCTGCTCTACCTTCCTTTCCTAAAGTCAGCAATCTTCAGCTATTTCTCATTAGGGAAAGCAGAGGGTTCCCCTAAGTCAGAAAAACTACAGAATTCAAAGGAAGTCACAGCCTCATTTTGCAAAGATCTGTTTATGTTATGGCTTTTTCAGATTCATGCCTTAAAACACCACCCTGATGCACACAAACAGCCCTGGAGCACCAGCACTGCATGCTCCTCAAGAATTGCAGGGTCCTCCTCTTCATGCCTGGGTTACACAAGAGAAAGGCATTGGGGTTCCTCTGCTGTGCTAAAATGGTCACATCACAAAAACATTATCTCTCTCATCCACTCAATTCTGCCCTGAGGGCCAGCTCTGCTTTTAACATCCTCTCCCTGCTCTGGCCTCCCTCACTCAGCAGATGTGTCAATTCACTAGTTAATGTTTGTGAGGGGCTTTGATGAGGGAGAGTGCTCATTATGCTGCACGAACTATGACTATTATAACAGTACTGCAGGCTCTGGAGATGCACTTCAGGCAGGAGAATTACACCCAGACCACTTCATCCTTTTGCCTCGGAACTACCCTCACCTCAGCATCTTTCTGTTACCCAAAAGCACATGGTGCGTCTTAACTAGGAAACAACTTCTAGTCAATCCCCACTCTGCATGGCAGAGCAGAAGGCCAGGTGTCATTCTTGTTGCACAAAATCCATCACAAACGCTGCCTCCTCAGAGCAAATGATTTCCTTAAGGTCCCCAAAATCAGTGACAGTTAGGTGAGGGGATCTCCTGCAGCAAACAGCCAGGCTGCAGCGTGATTGCAGCAGATGATAAAGACACCAAAAATAGACAGGAGAAACGAGTTACAGAAAAATTCCAAGAACAGAAAGCACAGGAGCAGGAGCTGGGAGTAAAGGAGAGCAGCCTGATGGCTGATGAGCTCCAGCAAAGCTGGCTGCAGCCCTACAGATGTATTATTCTCCTTAGCCATCAGCCTGGTGGCACTGGGAAAAGGCCACTCCTGGATGTGCAGCTGGGCTGGCTCAGCTCCCAGCTCAACAGCCAACTGCTACTAAAGACTGCAACTGCACTGTGATGCTGGACTGGGAACTCAAGTCCTAGAGATCTGGACACATCCTCTACTGCCCCAAGAAGACTGATGGATGGCTCAAGTTTCAGCCACTTGCTCCATGAGACCAAGTCAGAACCTGAGGCCCCAGAAAGCAGTCTCTAGGAGGGGACAGTCTGGACACAGCCATTATGCACCTGGCTGCAGGAACAATGAGAACTTTTCCTGGTTGGATAAGATATAGGTGAGGCAGAAGAACACCAATAGCTCTTTGCCTTCCAGATCTGTGCCTTTCTATTTTTGACATACAACACGAGAGACAGTTTGAGATTCCCTCAGTGAACAGGGAAACACATGAAAACATTTTCCTTCTCCCTGCTAGCACTTCTCCCTGTTGCATGTTAGTGTTTTAGATAGTCAGTCCCTCTTTCACAGAATGGTTTGGAAGGGATATTTAAAGATCATGTATTTCCAACTGCCCTGCAGATCATGTCACTCAATTCCAGCCTGGCCTTGAACACCTCCAAGGATGGGGCAGCGCCATCCTCTCTGGGCAGCCTGGTCCAGTATATCACCATTATCACAATAAAGAATTTTTTCCTTATATCTAATCCAATCCAATCTCTCCTCTTTAATTTTAAAACCATTACAGACATCCTGTGACTACACATCCCAATAGAGAGTCCTTTCCCACCTTCTCCATGGCCTCCTTTATGTACTAGAAGTGGCAAGGTCTCCATGAAGGCCCTCACTTCTCCAGACTGAACAGTGCCAGGTCTCTCACATTGTCCTCAATTCTGTCCAGCTGGAGCAGAAGCTCCAGCCTCTGGTCATCTTTGTGGCCTCCTCTGGATTCACTCCAACAGATCCATGTCCTCCTGACGTTGGTGGCCCCAGCAATGGACTGCAGGGGGGTCTCAGCAGAGCAGAGGCAGAATCACCTCCCATAGCTTTTGGTGCAGCCCAGGTATTTCTTACATATTTTCTTTAAACCGACTCTCCTAAAAATTATACCGTTGCTATTCTTTATGTACAGCATATACTCCAGAAGGAAACAAGCTCCTAATTGAGCTAGCAAATGAGTGCATCTGTTGCCCCATCAATAATGAAATGAGCCAGGAAGCGGTTTTTTTTCAGAACCATGATACCCCCACAGTCCCCAAAGCACTAAACTGCTTTTCCCCAGCTCCAGCACCAGCTAGCTCAAAGCAAAGGCTCACCCTGTAAGCTCAGTGACTGGGCAAGCAATGGGAAATTTATTAACAAATGAATTCCTGCTATTACAAACCACTTCCACTGCACTATCAGGGCTTTTAAAGGTTCAAGGAAGAATAAGCTGTCTCCTTTCATTCCCAGGAGTGCAATTGAAGTCTTGATTTCCATGATTGTTGAGCTCTTACTGCAGCTCCCCTTAGCCGTGGCAGAAGCTGTAAGTGTATAGCTCTTCCTAAACACAACAGTTTGATGTGTGGAGGGAGACTAAGCATCCCCACTCTGACTGAAGGCTCAAGATGCACCCAGTAAGTTTCCACTCCTGATGTGAAAGGCGAGTACGTGCTTGGTGCAGCCTGCTCCACACTGCTCATGGGCTTTGAGCATGGGGTGCCCTCAGCAGAACTGGAAATAGGCTGCCCCTGCCAAGGAAGGTTTGATGCCAGCTCCTGCCTCTGTACCTGCAGGTAAAAGCAGGTCTGGGGTGCTTAGGGAACATGTCTGATCACAGCTTTAGCCTACACCAATCCAGAAGAAGACTGGAGCAACAAGTTGATGTGCTTATGAAAGGTTGGACCTCCTGAAGCTCTACAGTAGCAGCAACTTCAACCCTATATTTAATTGGCAAGAAGAAGATTTGATAGACATCTCCTTCAATTAAAAAGGGGCTTTAGAGAAAGCAGATTCTTCAAAGTAATTCTCCGACATCACCTACAGTTCCTCCTTCTTATCTAAATGCAGTGTTACCAACCTGCCTATTGATGCTCCCCAAGGATTTAATAATTCACAAGAAATCACTGCTTGCTGCAGCCAGCAGACTGTGCTGGGTAAGGTCTTCTGCGATCAGACTCCAGGCTGCTTTACGGCTCAACATTAGAAAGAAATGGCATGAAAATCAGCCTACTTGTATGTGATCAGATAAATGCAGCCATCAAGCACCAAGCTGAAATGTCTTCAGCAAAGAAGGGGTAGAGTTGTGGGTTTTTGGTTTGGTTTTTTTTTTTCCAAATGCTGATAGGAACTATAAAGTCAGAACCAAATTATGAAGCACTTATTCAGACAGTAGTGTCTGCCAGACTCACGCAGGCTTCTGCAGGAGGTCTGTTTGAACAAGACTATTTTCAGCTATCCACCTGGAGGAAAAAAAAAAACCAAAACAAAAAAAGATAAATAAAGAGGATTTTGTTTCAGCATAATCTAGTCCCCTCATGTGATGCTGACCAACCTGTGATAAAATTTCCCATGCTCAGTGGGTGCCTGGGGAGTGACTGCAGCCACACATTCAACACAACACATGGACGCAGAAGAAAGATCCAAAACAGAGGTCAAAGGAAAAATTGTAGGAAGTTAGATGTGAAGATGGAAGATGAAGCCAGATAAAACCTGTGCCAAACATGATTTACAGCAGGGAAATGCAGTTCTCTTTCTGGGTGAAAGCAAATTGATTGGGCCCTGTTACTGAGCACTTCTCCATCACACTGACCATCACCAGTCTGAGTATTCATATGCACTGGGACAACCGGTTGAAGACCTCTGGAATCCCAATCTGGAACAAAGCCCGCAGTACAGTTTGTCCCCTTAATGCTTACACATCATTCCAGCAAAGGAGATTTTATTCCTTCTCTAGTGGAGCCCCTGTTGTCACAGAGAAGCTTAAAATCAAGAGTGGTGATGTAAATTCTAGCAGAACCATTCTTTGCTGCTGAAAGTAGCCACAGCACTGATCACACAAGACAGAGTTTCAGGTTGCTAGTGATACTCATAAGCCAAAGTCGCCACAACCCAGACCTTTTGGCTGTCAGATGTTTTAGAATGACACACTAAATATAGTCATGATGCTAAATATATCCATGCACTGTCTGCACAGGGTAAACACTACACATACACCAGCTAGACAGATTTATTTTAGCATTGGTGTCATGTGTAGGATAAACAATACCTGCCTATCCAAAACTGCTACAAAGGATGCTATGCTGCAGAAACTTCATTTCAGGGCTAAATACAAAGAAATAGGAATTAAGGCAGCAAGGCTGCTGAGGTGTGACAAACACACACTAAATGGCCATGGGCTCAAGTTACCAGAGAGGAAAGAGGATGAATAAAGAGTCTCTGCATGTACACTAGCTTCCTCCTCAGAAAATAAAGCACAAATCCCTCCTGACTTTTCTGGAGGTCCCTTCCCAAATGGCAAGCAGAAGGGCCAGGGCAGGGGCAGGCAGGAGGCACACCCCCACATTCCCAACCCAGAGAGCCAGCCTCCCATCAAATTAAAACCCAAACATTTCCCAGCGAGATTTTCACATACCAGGAACTTCTTGGTCAAAGGAGCAGTGCTTTAACCTCAAAGTTTTTCCCACAGAAGTTGGGAATCGTCAGACCTTTTTAGTTTCAGTGCAAGCCATTTCTAATTCTTGCAGACTCTATTTGCTTTGTTACTGAAAATGGAGCAGGCTGTTCCAGGGGAAGCACGTTCTCAGCAGCACACTGAGTTTTGCTCCTATAAAGGAAAGGAGCAAAATCAAATTGAAGAAATTCATTTACTACAGAAAATTGTCCTTTGACTGTGTACAGATATTCAATACTCTGGAAGATGTTGAAGAAAATTGTTGTGGAAAACTGACAGTTGCAAAATAACAATTTTATTGGTTTTGTCTGAATCCTCAAATTTTTGTGCACTGTTCCATTTTCTAATGTAAGGACAAACACACAAGCTACTGCCATAACTTGCACATACAACGACTTCAAACCCAGTTGTACTGTAATGATGAATCACCGTGTGACTGAAATCTTGCAGCCAAAGTATCATTTGCAAAGGCATCACCCTCAGCTGGTTTTCCAGTTCCCTGTTAACTTTTTTCACTGCTGCAACTCCAGTCCCTAGAGAAGGACCATAAACACCACTAAGGTAATGACCTAGCTAAACACAGCTGTATTTATAGCACTATTATTTCCCCTTTAGTACATTTCGGAGAGCTGAGAGAACTATCAGACCCCTTGAGGATTATATCCTAACATATCTACTATAAATATTTATCTGGCCGATTTAATTTTAGCTTTACCTAGGTCTTCCAGGGACACACAGTGGGCCTTAGCTTGGGAAACCAGAGAAGCAACACAACATGACCTTCTTGTGTTGAAGGCAGTTTCCCCTTACTATGGCTGGCTTAGGTTACCTGTGTGTAACCCATCTGGAATGGGCTCGAAGTGTCTCTGCTTTTCGCAGAAGGAATGACAGAACTCACAGTCCTGGCCAGATGCTGCACTTATTGCTGAAGTTGCCAGGGGAGAACATCACAGATTTCATCATATTTCCATGGCATATCAAACCCTTTGCCATGACAATGAAAAGCTTGGCACAGCTCAAATCTTTATCACTCCAGAGAGTTCACTGCTTAGAACAGTACATTCTCATAAGGCAGAGATATTAATTCAGCTGCTAAATAAAAACTCATGGCCAGAATAACATCTCTGAAGTAAACTGCAAGTCCAAGTAACAACATACCTTCTGAAGGGTGACTGAGTATCTACAATGATGTCCACTTGTGTGCTTCAACCCTTGTCCTGTACACTTCAATCTTGCAAGCACCTCCCTTCCCATGCAGAGTTTCTCAGCAGACACTGGATCCCACTTGAGAGTCTCCACGCCAGCTCGCCTGGCACATCTGGGCAGCAAGAAGGTTTGCAATGAAGGTAGCCCCATCTCCTAGCACCATCCTTCCTCAAACAGCCCCAGAAGCAACAGCTATTTTAACCCACCACAGCACACTGATTATTGGCACAGTGGCTGGTCTGCTCCACGCATCATGGATTTGTCCTGGGTGTTTGATTCCAGGCAGCCTCTAGGACAGGCAGAGACACTCTATAAAAAAGGCTGCAAAAGAAACCAGTGGAACCTGAGAAGATTCACAGCTGTAAGCACTGCCATGGCTCCTCACATGCTGCTGCCTTCAGAGCAGGAGACCAGGCAGTGCTGGGTGGGACAGAACCATGGAAGAGTTTGGGCTGGAACGAATCCTTAAAGGTCATCTAGTCCATCCTCCCTGCCATAAGCAGGGGCATCTTCAACTAGATCAGGTTGCTCAGAGCCCCATCTAACCTGACCTGAAATTATTTCCAGGAATGGAGCATCTGCCACCTCTCTGGGTCAGTGTTTCATTACCTTCATTGTAAAAAATTTCTTCCTTATGTTTAGACTGCATCCACTCTCTTTGTAGTTTAGAGCAATGACCCCTTGTGTTTTTGCAACAGGCCCTGCTAAAATGTCTGTTCACATCTCTAAAACATCTCTCTGAGGAAGCAAGGCATCAGCTCCAGCCCCTGTGAACCACCATGGTGCTTGTCTAAGCTCACTTGCCTCATTCACCACTCTCAAGGATAAACTGGCATCACAGAGGGGTTTTCTCAACTGCAATGTGGCCAACACAGTCAGGACCACTGAAGATGCTGGGGCAGTCCAGTACAATCTCTGCAGCTGTAAAAACAAGTTGACTCCAACAATTAACTTGAACACTTGCCCTGCAACACACGTTTAAGCATCACTTCATTGCCAAGAGGAAAGACCAAAAAGGATTGAGAGAAACTGTAGAAGTAAGCAATATCTAAACAGCCTCAGATCTGCATCCCTGTGCAGCACTGCAGAATCACCACAAGGTCGGAGGGAAAACCAGAAGTACCCAAATGAACTGAATCACTAGGGTTCAGTCTTTACAGGCAATTTGTCTCAGCAGAAAATGTAAATACATGAAGGAGCCTCTGCCAAAAACAGAGCACAACTCCTCTCCTCCCCCTGGTTCCAGGGTGGAGACACATTGCTCAGACTCACGAGGCCAGAAACACTCTCTGCTGCTTTTTTATCAGATGTTGCAGGACAGTACAGTTCAGAAGTGAAGAAGTTTAGCTCAGGAACAAATTGTCCTCTCTTTAAAAGGATTTTTTTTTAATTTTAAAAATCAAACTGATTATTTCAGTATTCTCACTTACACCGTGGCCCCATAGGTAGTATGTCAGTAAGGTGGCGTGAGGAAAAATCTGGGCCACTGAAGCAGGAATAGTTTTGTCAGGTGGCTTTAGTTTGTTTTGTCAAAAGGTTCCATTGCTAAAGAAAACATGGTACTGAGCTGAACCTTGAGTCACATTGTGGTACACAAAACATTCTCACAGGCTGCAGTTCCCCCATGCTCTCCTTGCACAGGCTAAGGTACTAAGTGTAGGCCAAATCCCACCACATGGTGGTTACAGGGACTGAGGTTACATCAAGAGATGTTCCGCTCTTAGTCTGTGACTTTTAAATCCTCCCTTCTCCAAACAGTTTGCTGAATTCTCAGTGTCTAAGATGGTAAAAACATTACAAACTCACACAGAAACTCTCACTGTGAAGCTCACCTACTGCAAGGTCCATCTAACCAAGAGATGGTCATGAAGGTGGTGAAAAATCTGCCTGGTTCTGCAGCAAGGTATATACTCCTCTTGGGCAGCAGAAGCTGTTGACATCTCCTTCTTACCTCACACCAGGCTGCCCCTTGGGCTGTCAGCAATTGAACTTTTTTGGGGCTTCACTGAGGAACAGATCTCAGTCTTAAAGTTAATAATATTAAAAGCAAGAAAGATAAAATCAATGTTTTGTTTGCTTTAAATGCAAACCTGCTCTCTATGGAGTCCCACACACAATTGCATCACCACAAGGGGAAGTTCACTCCATTCCAGAAGCCAGGATGAGAAGGAAAGGGTGGAGCAGGGAACATTGCCACCAAAGTGCCCACACCATGAAACTACACCCAAACCAGCCCAATGTGAGAACAACCCTGTTCTTCAATCTGCAGCTACTCACTGAACCACCAAGACGGTGATAGAGGTGCTGAACAGGCTGAGGAGCAAGCTGCTTTGCAGGTCCCAAACTAAACAAGTCCCCTGGAAAGCTCTTCCAAGCTGGGTAGCAAAGCTGAGACTTCAGACCACAGCATATCCTGGACCTCATCAAGGTGAACCTTCCCCCTTCACATTTCCTGTGAAATAGGTGGCCATGGAACAGAACAATGCTGGAGGTGATCTTGTCAATGCAGCCTTCTAAGCTCTGCACATCAATGACAGCATCCTGAAGGATGGCCAGAATCACACCACAGGCAAGTTATCATCCTGGGACAGATCTGCAAGGCTTGGTTTCCTTTTCTTTCTGAAAGAGAAACTGAGATTTCCACCATAGATATTCATGTGGTAAAAGCATTGCCCAGCAGCCAACTACCACAGAAGGGATAATCCAGTCCTTTCAAATGCAAGCCAACAAAGATTTCTCAGGAAAAAAATCCAAAGTCTCAGTGGTCTTTGTGATGCTCCATATGCACTCATCCCTGTTACTGCCTACCTTTACCAAGATCAACACCTAAGCCACCTGACAGCATCAGAAGGTGTGAACTCCAGTATGGGGAAGGGAAACAGCTGCTCCCAGAGGAAGACTGTGCCAAGTCATACAGGTGACAGGAAATATTGCAGGTGGGAGATAACAAAAGATGTTTCTTAAGTCTAGCAGTTTTACAGAGTGCCCTCAGTATTTGATATATAATCCTTTTATACAAATCTAAGCCTGCTGTCATACTGATAATTAACCTCAATATTAAATTGAATAACCTACCGGGCCCAGTAAACAAAGAAAAATACCTCAAACCCCACATATAAATGCGTCCCATCAGACAACAAAATTTCTGTAGAAAAACATGAGCCACACCACCTTTTCACAGCACAACAGAGTTTTGAACCTAGATTTCCTGATTTCTACAGCTGCTGCAGCAGGGGACATGAATGAATTACTGAAGCATGTAAGAACTTACTGAACTGGTTTGTTGCTGGCAGAGCTGTTTGCAACCCTACACTGCAACATGACCAGACACCCACTCCCCCAACAACCAGAAGACCCACTGGTTTCTGCTGAAGGCTACCCACCACCTCCACAGCTCTCTGAGCCCCAGAGCTTTTGCAAGCCCAGCTTTGGGCATGGGCAGAAGTCATCACCCAGGGCACATCCGGAGATCCCTTCTATTGGCACGACCATGGCAGTGGCCAAAAACAGGGCAAAAATGAGCAGTAACATCTTGAACATGCACATTTAGCTGCTCTCGGGATCTCCATGGCTTTGCTAACTGGAATGCTCCAACTAGGAATTGTTTCAAGAGGGCCTCAAGGCTTTATAGACCTTCTAGACCCATCTAGGTGATGTCACCTCCACATCTGCACCTTTGTACCTGTAGCAAGGGCAAGCGAAGCTGCAAAGTTCCTTCCACAAGCCTCTGCACAGCAGCAACCTGCAAGTGGCCAAACACATTAGGCGATAAGGAACAGCAACAGTCACTGAATAATTTATGAGATAAACTATTTCTGGAGCATTTGATCAGCTCTATTGGCTACCATTAGTTTTGCTGAATCAACAGCCCCCATCAGAGCATATGCTCCAGAGAAAACAAGCAGCACCCTGACAGAGTAGGAGAGACATTTACTAAATGAAATGCAGACCCCACTCGCTCTGCTGAGCCGTAACAGGGTACATACATGGAAATCCAAGCAGCTAAATGCATGCTCTTCCTGAAGTGGTTGTCTGAGCATACACAATCTGTCCCTTCAAGGTTTTCCATTAACATACCCACATGTAGAGCTATAAATCAAAATGAAAGGGAACAGAGCAGGCCAGCCAGCAGACTGAGAGAAAGAAAATACATTGCAGGTTGTTTAGCAAGAGGCAGTGATTAACTCCTATCAGTTGAAAGCAGGAACATAGCTACTCTGCACCTCAGTGGCCTGCAACAGAGGGCTTGGAGAGAAATAAGGTATTAAGCTGCTCTATAAAACATGGACATGTGTTTTTTTAGAGAGATTAAAATAATTGATAAATATTTTGCTTAAGAAGACAACAGTATTGACTTCTGTACAGAAGACAGAGGCAGCAGTACAGCATGGAAAGTGCCCTGGCAAGTGTACAGTCCCTCAGCTGCTCTGGAATCTCCCTGGGACTGCTCACAGAGCTGGGGTGGGGTAATAGGCTGCCCATTGCCAACACATAGAATCATAGAATAGTTTGGGTTGGAAGGGTCCTTAAAGATCATTGAGTTCCAACCCCCCTGCCATAGGCAGGGACACCTCCCACTAGACCAGGCTGCCCAGTGCCCTGTCCAGCCTAGTCTTGAACACCTCCAGAGATGGGGCATCCACAACCTCCTGGGATTTGTGGAGGAGGAAATAATTATTTTACTAAAAAATATTCCCTAGGAATATCCCTCACTCCCAGAAAGCCTGGAATCCATCCTTCCCACCACCTTTCTCCAACTGTCATCTACGAACCATTGTTCATGTTGTGCAGAGTGGGCAGATTTTCAGAAGGAGAAAGAAAAACTGCCATGAGGCACTGCTGTTTCACAGACAAGAATTTGATCAGCACTGAGATTATGAGCCTTCCTCTGTTAGAGGAGGAGCAGCCATGGCACACAAGCCCCCACACTTCCACTGAACTCCATGGAAACACACCAGGAGGATCACCTTGGTACATCTGACAGAAAAACAAATCAGTGCTTAACTTGTTTTCCCAAAGATGTGTGGGGCTTTGGCCATGAGGAATCCCAGCATGTGCTGGGGATCTTCAGCTCAAAATACAAATGCCCCTCGTATATGTTAGCCAGAATGCACAGACTCACAAGCACCAGCTGCCTGCAGAAGGCTGCCTCACTTCTACCCTCTAGGGTGCTGAGATGCCAGCAGGACTCACAGTACAGCCAGAACCAGCAGATTATGCTGTTGGGGTGTCTGGGGTGGTGGGGCAGCAAGGAGCATGTATGAGGAGGCAGGATAGCTGCCTTTCAGCTGCTGGAGCAGCTCTCATCCACACACACACTGGCAGACACTCACTTGCTATCTGGCACCAGCAGATTTTACACCATTCAATGCTGCATTTAAACACAGGGACCATTTTAGAGCACAACAACAAAGTCACACATAACAGGTTTAACCAAAGCTGGGTATTTTCCTGCTATGGAAACCGGTCACAAGAACCAGAAAGCTGCCTGAAGAGAAGAATGTTGTGTGCTGCTCTCTCCTGATCTGCCCTCTTCCCTTCTGAAACCATAAACTGATGAATGGTGACATGGACCAGTTACAACCAGCCGAAAGGATCAATCTGAGCTTTTCACATCAAAGTTCTGCCAACACGTTATCAAGAGTCACAGCAAAACACAAAGATATTTCACCTGCCACCCCCAAATAACCTCCTCGCATGTGTAGCTTGCTTCATCTTCACAAAAAAGGCTCCCAACATACAGGCTGACAGCAGACTGTAAGGCCTAGAGATACTATTTTTCCCTCCCCAGAAGCAGGAATAATGGAAAAGTTGAGGCAAATGGAAGCTGCACAAGTTCCATAGTCTACAACTGAATGAGACAGACCCCACCACATTAAGAAAATAGCTTAAGAAGCAGCTAAGGAAGTTGCAGATTGTACTCATCTAAGAGCAGAAAACATACTGACTGAAGTGTATCAAATGGTCCTGATATGCAAGAAACTTGTGGAAAACTGGAGGCAGCCAAGCAGCACAATCATCACTGGGAATTTACAGGTTATAATCTGTCAGGAAGGATTACAACACATCTATCATGTCTCAGAGCATGCAGGTCCCATCTCCAAACCTATTATTCTATGAACCTAAACCCACTGAAGTTTCATGCCAAGAAATTCAAGAAGCAAAGCACTGCAGGTTCTATAACGCTGAATTCTGGCTTGAAGTATTTATTACTCCATGTATCTCAGCAAATATAGAATCATAGGATGGTTTGGGTTGGAAGTGACCTTAAAGATCATCTAGTTCCAACCCCACTGCTATGGGCACATCTTCCTGCTTTCTAAACAGTTCAGGAACAGGCTGGATAGAGCTTTGAGCAATCTGGTCGGGTGGGAGATGTCCCCATCCAGGAAAAGGGAGTTCAAACTAGATGATCAAGGACTCTTCCAATCCAAACCACTCTACGATTTGCCAGCTCTGCTCTCATCCATCACTAGGCCCTCCAGCTAGTCCTCCCCTGCCATGGCCCTAAACTCAACTTGAACCTCAGAGAGCCTTCACACACAGGCTAAACCCACAGGCTACCAACAGCCATCTATTCATGGGACCCCTCCCCTAAAATGACGATCTTGGAGCAGAATAAAATATCAGACCTGGTCTGAAAAATGCTAGTCAGACTGTAACTTATGCAACAGCCAAACTTTTCATTCTCAGGAAAGCACAGCCCTGCCTTGTGAGAGCAGGAACACACGGCGAGATGGAACGATAAACAAATGACTAAGAGGGAGCATGCACGTGCCAGGCCTGCACGGGACAGCGGGGCACTAACCCCAAATAACCCAAATACTCTGCTCTGCACCTCAGCACACTGCACAGAAGCTCAAGTTGGCAAGATGCAAAAGCAAAGAATCCCTGCCTGTGTATACACATGAAGTATCACCCACTTCTGTTGGTGAGTATAATGGGTTTTCAGCCTAAATTGCATTGCTATGCATTCTAAAAGGTTTTTGCCTTTCTTTTTTTTAATGCAGGTTTTCAGTTTATTTTACAGTCATTTTTATTACCAGTTTTAATATACATATATATTTATAAGATCTAGAAAGAACCATCTGGAATCACATCCTGAAAAACACATCCTTCTGGCAGACAACTTGCACGCTTCTGAGTAATTACTGTGTGTTTATAGAAAGAAAGGGGTTTTTTTTTAATTTGTGAGCCCACTCTTCTTTAATTATCACATTTTCCAAAAAGCAAGAAATAACATTCTGCCTCTCTCAAACCCAGCTGCAACAGACCCCACTGTGGAAGACTCTACACATGACTGTGACTTGAGCCTTTGTTCCCTTGGCATCACCTTTGGGTGGTCCTGTATGGCTGTGCCTCAGAGGGGTGGCTTCCTGGGGACAGGAAGAGGAGCTAAAAGCTCCCCAGACTGCTCCAGCTTTATTCCACAAAGACCCTCTGCTAGATTAAAAACCTGATACAGACCTTCTGCCATTTCTCTGCTTCTAAAACAACAGATTTATTTCCCTCCCTCCTTCCCACCCCCATCTATGCCATCTATTTCAGACTTCCTTTAGTTTTAAAGCTTTTCAGGTTTTTGAAACACCTACACGGCCTGATGAAAGAAACATCTAAAAGCTGGACTCCTTCAAGATCAAAGGCCTTCAAAAAGCCAATTTACCTAAAGTCTCTAATGACTTTTGAAAGCTCTATAGTCTGCTTAAACTTCACAATCACAGTCTGTTGAATAAAAGGTACTTTTGCTCAAGGCATGCAAGGTATGCCCCACAGAAAGCAATGCATCACTCAGACTGCTCCCAGAGATCCCCAGTTCAAAGGTGGGGATCAGTTTTTCTCATCTGTGTCAAAAAGTGCGAGCTATTTCCAGCTCCCCATCAGTAGTCACTGATCCACTACAGATGATGTTGTGTAACAACAAAAACCTGTTTGGCCTAGGAAGTTACTGAAAAGATTAAAAGACTTTGTGAAAGGAAAGCAAAAAAAAATAGGGAGGTGAAGATAAGCTAAAAAGGAGTTTTTGAAACGTGACTCAAAATAATTTCTTCCCTTAAAAAAGCTTTGTTCCAGCTCATCTGGTAACTGTTCTTACTGTGCAGCCAAGGGTGTTTCAGATGCAAACTGCTCTCATATCCAGTACTACAGATACAACCATGTTCTGTCCACACACCTAAACCTCCCTCTTAACCCTTCCCAATTCCCAGCCCCAACTTTTGGCAGTACAGTCAGCCCTCACCCATATCCAACACCAGCTTCACAACTGGCTGCCACCTTCTCTTAGTTACATGGTGCAAACCCTTGCAAGTTCAGAGAATGAAGTCAGATTTAGAAACACTGCTTTACCCAGTTGGGTTACTTATGCAGAGGTGTAAATATTTCTAATGAATGTATTGCAGTCACAATACATTATATAATTCACATGATTTAAATCCAGAATTGCCCTTAGCAAATGTCACTGTCATATGTATTAAGAGCATTTAAATGACTTGAAAAAGCACAGATAATCCTGCTTACTCAAAAACTTTGCTGGCTAAGCCAAGGGAAACTTGTCCTAAAATTTAAAAATACAGGAGCAGAAGTCACAAACAGCAACAGAAAATGGCAGCCCCACAGGCCAGTAAAGTGCCGAATTACAAAATTACTCAAGTCTTCAAAGCAGCAGTGCTGCATCCACACATTTCTTCTTGTCCAGCATCTTTTAGTGTCATGCTATGGAAGAGCTAAATCTCAAGACAGCCAACACATACATGGTGCTGCTGCCTGCTACCCGCCAGCAGCAACTCCTGCTTTAGTGTTTGAGAAAGTCTGAGAGCCAGAATAATCCTATTTAGTTGCGAGAGATCAAACAGGATTTGTAAAAGGATAACATATCCACAGATTAGCAAAATGTTCTCAGTTTGAGTGTGGTCACTTTGTAATCAAGTTCAGAAAAAGCAGTTTAATCAGTATCTATGAAGAAAGATTTCAACCATATCTAGAGACAGCAGAATTACATGAAAAATATACATAATTTCATTCATACATAAGATTATGTATGAAAAAAATGGAAATGGGGAATGGTATTCAAAAAACACCAATCCTCTCCTTTCTTCCCTTTCCTGAGGTCTACTTCGACCTTGGGAAACACCTCACTGGGCTGAGCTGAGGGTTCATAGCATAAGGCCACCAAACCACCATCATCACCTGAAGGCCAGGAAAGGACCCTTGTGAAAGAGCTTTCTGCCACATTCTATTCCCAAAGCAGAAAGCCAGCCACCTGCCAGTAGAGATCCTGGGAAAACATTATCTAAATGGCTACAGCAGGCACAAACCTAATTATCAACCAGATAAGCACCATAAATAAACCAAACAGATGCACAGATGTTACTTCTGTGATAAGTAAAGGGGCAGTTAGAACTTCAGAAAGCCCTGGATTTTATTCAGGCACTATAGGACAACTCCCGATATCCTTGAATTCTCTTACCCTGTAAGTTTTTCATCCCATTGCAATTATATATATTTAAACTCAGATACTGACATTTCAATACTCAAAACTTTTTTATTCATAGCATCTTCCTATCCATTATGTCCACAGAGTAGGAGCAGTCGGATCAAGGCAGTCAAAATAAAAACCTATTCCTTGTGCATATCCTACTATCCATGACCAAGCTCAACTGTAAGAGGACAAAGCTGAGGATACAATCCCATACTGGAATACCTGAACTTGGTGGACAGCAATGCCTTAAGGGTGCTACACTTGGTGGGATGTCTAAGCTGAATGTTAAACAAGCTCTCAAAAACTGAATGGGCACCAGAACTCACTACCTGCTCTAACGGTGAACTCCTTGCTCTGGGCTGTGACAGATCCCATTCAGAACCTGCCCAGATGGCAGCTGTACCATCCCTTCCTTGCTAATTCTCTAAATCCTTGGAAAAGTTTTAGTACAGACCTGAAATGAATACTGATGGTGAGCAGGCACGTCCTGTAACCACACACCTCAATGAGTGCAGAAATGAAGACCAATTTGTCTTGATAACCTTAGAGTGCAGCAAGTAACAAATCCCTGTATTGAGGGTACTTGTCTACTTTTTTCATCCCAAGTCTGCTGAAGTTGCACAGCCGGCTAAAGAAAGCTTATTTTTCTCAGGAAAAGCAGTCCTCCTCTTACCCAAAACAAATCAATCTTTTGTTTTTATAGCAATGCCTGGTCACAAAACAACAGGTCAAGGCTGAATTAGTTTTGTCTTTACTGTAGGTACCCCAGGAGTCTGATCTGTATCCTCGGCAATCCAGTTAGGGTGATCTAAACAAAATTAGTCTCCATATAATAATGTGTCCTGGCCATCTTCAGAAAATTGACATTTTTGGGCCAAAACCTGCTGTTCTGTGCAACCACAAGCTTTTCACATTTGATTAAGACTGTCTATGTTCAATAAAGCGCTGGTTTAAGTTCTGTAAAAAGAAGAGAAACACCATCTACATCCCAAGGCAATTCAGAAAGCTGCTGGGAGGAATAACAAGCAAACATTTTTAGTCAGTAAGCTAACACTCCACTATTTCTGTCCTTGTTATTTAAGCCTCTTGTTTCATCATCAGACAAGAAGTTGTAAATGATCACACCAGTGCTTCTCTAAATGACAGTAGGTATTTTCTTCCAGAAGAAGAATATTCTTACTTCCTTTACTAATCCTTTACTAAAAAAAAAAAAGTGCTGAGAGAAACAGCAGAGAAATTTCAGTCCCAAAGACAATTAACTGATCTGACAAAGACAGTAGCAAAGTGGTTATGCAGAGGGAGTAATAAGTCTAGTTGTGTTAATGGTAATATAAAATGAGGTATACTCCAAGAAAAATGAGAAAGATGTACCTTTACTTGAAGAAAGGTTATCTCTTGGAGTCTAGATTAACAGTTTTCTCTAAACCAACACAGACTAACTTGCTTAGCAAGTGTGAGTATGGAAATGCACAAGCTGCTTGAGGTCCACTTTAATTTGCAGAACTGTGATTTTGCAGTTTGAGCATTTTCCAGTTGTTTCTGAGAGAGAGAAAAAAGGGAAAAACCAAACCCAAAGCGTGCTTTAGCTGCAACTCTTTTGCTCAATCCTCCCTTATAGTCTCTGGGATTCACTCCTCCCTTGACAAACACAGCACAGTCCAAGTAGTAGTTTATTTTAAGCTGAAAATTAAGACCAGGAGATAGTGAGCTGATGCAGTTTAATTAGGGTTACCTTATTCCATACCCCAGCCAAGCACAACAATTTTCCCAACATGAACACCAAGTGTACACCCAGATGGAGGGGCTGGGAATGCTGCTGACAAAACCCCAACGTGTTTAATTCCTTAAATACTGAAATGAAAGTGTTCCTTCAGTATCCACCACAATTTTCCAAAAACAGATTTATCATGGAGATCAATATGAGTGTTATTGTCAGAACCTGTCCTGTACAGAATATTAATCATAAATGTTCACACTCAAAAGGAAATAAAAATCCCCAAACCTGCCAAATTACCAGGCTAAGATTAGCTGCTCAATTCCACAGTTTCATGCTGAAGTGAGATATCTTGCAAAGAACAGTAAAAAACATGAGACGAATCAGATATAATCTGACTCAGTCATAGAATATAAAAAAAGAGGGTGTTAGTTAATACTTTATATGATTGTCTTTCATTTACAATAGATGAAGAATACAGTGTGGGTATGGCTTCATGACTATCAGTAACTGATGAGTTCTGGTGCCTCACAGGAAATTTCAACATAACCCAGAGACGTGCAGTTACATTTGCTGGTAAACTGGATCTACCACCTCTCATTTCTTCAAGACTAAGCCTCAATGGAAAAAACCCAACCACTTTCTGAATTTAACCTTCCATTTAATTAACTTATTTCCCTCCTAAATAGCAGCTCAGTAAACTAAGTTTCACAAATTTCACAGTACAAAAATATTTTTAGAAAAACCCAAACAAAAATCAAACACACAAGAAACCAAAGTTCTTGTGAAAGCTTTTTTTTTTTTAAAGGGCTTTCTGTCAGAAAATTATTTAACTACTTTCTAAACTACTTCACTTACACAAGTTGCCAGAATATCCAAGAGTTTTAAAGCAATTAAAGATACATGCCAATAATCAATACCAGTTTGCAGCTTTTCTGCAAGTCTTTCATGCCCAGACAAGCACTAAAAAAAACCCAGCTCAAGCCCAATGGCATCACTAGGCAACAGCACATCAATCTCCAAGAATCATTTCCAAGTCAAGCCACAAACAAGTTCCTGAGCTTGAGAACAAGCCTACCCAAGGGTCACAAGTGTAAGGGGTTATACTTTGTACAGCAAAAATTGAAAGAACATCTATCTAAAACAAATCACCTTCACAATCTTTCTAATCTGATAACTTCTACGATAACTTCAATCCATTCAACAATACCCAGCTCTTCATTAGCAGCCTCAAGCTGTTAACAAAAAGCACTCTACCAGAACAGTCTGACATAGAGGACCCCTCATGCCTACTGGCTGAGAAATAAATATCCATGACTTCACAGGAAAACCATTACCTCATGTTTAACACATCCCTCAGAGTGCAGCTTCCTATCAGAGCTGAGAGAAAACTTGGTGCCATATACAGACTCTGTCCTGCTCCACCATGTCAAGGCTCAGCTGACTCTTCAGCATGCCAGTTCCAGCATGCCAGTTCAGACAGCTACACTTCTTTCTGTAGGGCCAGGGTAAGTTTTCAAAGGACAGACAAGTCAGTGTTTACCTCTGCCAAAGAGATCCCCATGTCCCTCAGCTCACAACCTTGCTAGCTTACTGAGCGGGCTGCAATGCTCAGGTGACCATGAGGCAGCTCTGAGGGCCAGTCAGAAAACACAAGAACTCAGCAGAAATCTCCTGATGGTTTCACAAGTTGACTCACTAGGCTGGGCTAGTTATTGCCAAACCTGTTACAAGGAAGGGCAAAGCACTGCCTAAGCAGCAGCTCCTGTCAGTGGGCACTCCCTGTTCCATCAGGTGTGCTGCAGGACAAAATCCATGGGATGCTCCAAGGATGGAGGAAGATGGCTGGCAGAAAGTGCTACCAAGCACTGTTAAGAAAACTCCAGATCAGCAGCTGGAAAGCAGGATTCAACAAAACCATGCAGCCAAGAACAGCCATCAGTGACTTTCAAGAGAAATTCTCCTATGTTCAGCCACTAGCCAGGAGGCCCAGTACCCTACAGCAAGCAGCAGCTCTTTACAGGATTTTTTCTCAGCTGGAAGCTGTTCAAATCATGCCCTCTGTGGAAGAAGTACTGACCAGCTGGAACAAGAGAAAACACAGTTCCATCTACATACTCTTTCCTTGGGTGTAATGTTTTTAATCTGGATAAAAAGAAAAAATTCCAAGTAATTCTCACACACTTGAGGCTGGGAAAAGGGATAGCAAAACCTGAGTTAAATAAAACTATGCATTCAACCAACAACTAAAAAAATGCTGTGGATAAGGCTCAAGTTCATTCAAGCGACTTTAATTATGATTGTTAAACCAATTTAAGCTGAGAAAACACTTTCTGAAATTCCACATTTAAGTAAGACTTTCAAAGAGCATTTACCAAAGAAGACAGTGCAAAAATTTACTTCTTTTCATCTTTGTAATCCACAAAAAGCCTCAGTTTTGGAAGCTAAAATGGAGCACTCATTTAGTAAAGGCTTAGTCAGCAGCAAACCTATGAAAGTGAATAAACCATTTTCGCTCTTAGAGTAGCAAAAATAAAAACAGCCAACACTTTAATTAAACTGACACAAAAGCACACACATCAGCAGTCAGATGGTGGTGTTTCCTTACGCCAGATTTGTTTCAGAGATATGTGGGAGGGTTTTGTGTGAACGTGCAGCATGTTACACCCATACAGAATGAGTCCCTTTCTAACAGCTGCCTTCTTCCTGTGAAGGTTACAAAGGAAAAGCAGGTAACCTCATGTCAGGAGCCAGTCTCCCAGCAGCAGTCTGAACTAAGAGGATTACAGGGTCAAAATTCCAGCAGATGGAGAAAGGTTTTATCTGCACAGTAAAGAGGCACAAGAGCTCTTAGATAAGAATTTAATTATAGGAAAAAAAACCCAAAACTAACAGTTTCTCAGGCACTCAGACTTCTCAGTTGACATTTTTCACTTTGTTTTCATACTTGCAAATAGCTACACTGCAGTCAGCTGCTCAGCAGAATAGCTAACACATGCAGGGCTCTGTCCCACTGCAGCTATAATGCTCCACAAACCTTCCAGGCAGAAGAAACGGAGGAGGAGGATTTTGACAAACTACCAGCCTAATTAAAGAAGACAAAAGGAAGATGTCCAGGTTGAAAGCTGTATCTCAAAGAAGCAGGGAATGGCACGAGAGCAAAACGCTCTGCTCACGAGGCACTTGCAGCCTTCTCTGTTTTTATAAAAAAAACAGAATTCAGCTTCACAGGAGAGAGAAAGAGACAACTGTCCTTCTTGTGTGTCTATAAGCTACTTTATGTCATCTAAAGTAATATAAAACCACATCATAAACTTCCCACATCATCAGACACTGGTTTTGCTTAAAGAGGCATTAAGCTACTTCCCTCTTTTTCAGTTATCTTTTTCAAGTCACATCTGAACTCTGCAGGGCTGCATCAAAAGTCGGTTAAAAATACAAACAGATTAACATCTGAATGCTCTCACCAACGAGAGAAACTATTTCATGAGGGTATTTCATCTTGGAAAGAAAATATGAAAAAATTCAGATATTTCTGCCAGCCTTTCCCCACTTTGCAGTTCTGCATCATCAAATAAGGTGTTTAGAAATAGTGTAAAAGCAGCAATGATCCTGTCCAGAACATTCTCCTCCAGTAACTTTCCAGATGAACAAACCTATTTATAAAATCAATGAGGAACAATAGGAAACAGCACCATAAGGATTACATGAGATTATGAGACACAATTATTAGGATATATTCTTGTATTGTGGTTCATTTAACCTTTTAAAGGATACTTTCATCTCTGCTTGCAGATTTTTTTTCATTTTGATAAAGTGCTTTTACTTCAATATTTACGTCACTAGCACATGCCTAGTATTAATAAAAATAATAATAACAGTAATAATAAGGCTCAGACAAGACCTGCATTTTCAGTCTGGGCTTCATTCACTGCATGAAAAATAAATGCCTTAACACGATTGGTTAACTATTCTATTACAGGAACTTCACAGTTTAGTCAAACATGGTAAGAAATATTTTCGGTCATCAAAATATACCAGCCATAGTAATGTACTGCCCAGAATCTCAGGAAATAAGGACTATCCAGGAATAAAACTCCAGAATTGTACTGTATCAATCATATGTTCCTCCACTGCTTCCATACTAAGCTAAACTGCCATATCCTTGTCAGGAAAACTTACCTTTTGAGCATTCTATAACACGAGAATAGTTTCTCCTAATGAATTCAGTAAAAATACTGAGTAACTGCCTTGGATAACCAGTTCCTACAATTCACAAAACTGAAATGTACTGTGCAAGATGCACTGTGATCATCCCTGGTACAACAGTTGCTGCAATAAGAGAAAAACCTTGAAAAGTAAAAGGAAATCAAAAAACTTTATTCACACCAGAAATGCAGACTTCAATGGAATTTTTCTTTATCAAAATAACCCCATTATGGTTACTTACATCTTTGCTGTAAGAGAACTGTACAATATATATATATAAATATATATATAAAAAGAGTAAACTTTTGTGCTTCCTTAATCATCATCATCTTCCTCTTCATCACTGATCACATATTTCTTATGCTTCTTACTTGCTTTGTCATCATCCTCTGCTTTTCTCTTTCCAGAAGGTTCACCTTCCTAAAGGCAAGAAAGGACAAAAATAAACCAACATACTGCAAGCTAAAATAAGAAACCTAGAAGAACAACAAAGAGATCTTTAAGTCTTTCTTGTAAAAAAAAAAAATAAAATTATGAACTCTTAGATTTTCAGTCTGGGGCTACTGTGGTGCAGAGCTGCCACTGTTCCTTACTGGTCTCAAACACCAGCCTGGGAGGGTCCACGACCCACCTGAGCTGCAGATCCATTTACTTCAGTGGAAGCGCAACCGTATCTTCAAACTGAACTATGGCACTCAAGTGATTTGTGTCACAGTAAAGATTTATGGCATGTGGAATATCATTCTCAGCAAGTCTTAAAAGCACCGGCAATTCCTACAATTTATAGTGAAATTTTCAACAAGCAGCAGCTTTTCCTGCAGGCAGCCCATGTAGCTTTGCTGGGTTTTCAGACTATCAACACCTGTGTGCCCTAAATGAGTTACTGAAGCAAAGAAGAAATTCAGTAAGTGAATAAGGCATTTGTTAATTCAAAAAAACAAAACAAAAACAAGCAAAACCCAGCAATACATACCACTCTAGCATAAAGAGACTGATGAGAAACCATTAGTACTGAGAATCAACACCACAGTTGACAATCCAAGAAATGCAATAGCTCAGCCTTCAAAAAGCTGGTCAAAGGAACTGAAATAATTGAGTTGACCAATTGAATTCACTAGTTGCTTGCAAGAAACACCATTACGTTTATAGGCTGGATGCCAAATTTTAGCACCTAACTACAGAATCAACAGGTTGACTTTTATTGCACCAGTTCAGTTTGAATCATCCTTACAAACAACATTTTAAATGAGAATACTAAAAAATATTTAATGAAACTGCAAGTCACTAGCTATTGATGCAAAAATCAATTCTGACATGTAGAACAACTGATAACTCAGTGACCCTCACATCTTCATCCCTTTTTCTGGCTTGAGTGGGGTTTTTATTGTTGTTTTTGTTTAAAAGCAACATTTATTACCAGGATTTTAAGAAGCAGCAAAGACCAAGTTTCATAACTGTAATGATTTTTTTTTCTATTCAAAGCATTTTATTCTCTCTTAAAGTATTAAGTTAGTACAGTGAGAATCTTGCATCAAGAAGGAATTTTAATCATGGAAACTAGAAATTAGTAGGGATGGGAATCTCAATGATAGTTTCTTCCCTCAGAACAGGCATTCATTTGCAATCTAGCTGGGTAATTGTTAAATGATTCATCTTCCTGTTTAGCAGAATATCCCCATTAACTGCAGTAATAGTGAAACTACTTGCTGCATGGTGATAAGGTGTATTAATAGTAAAACAACATATTCAGTAATGGTAACAAATTGTTATCAGGACAAATATTGTGCCGTTTTGTTGACTGACAGCACATCAAAGCAAATCTGAGTATAAGGAAGTCTGCATTTCGAGTATGCAGACAAACAACCCAAACACCACACTTCCCATTTGAGGGCTCAAAGTAGTGCTGCAGCACTGGGATTTTCTGGTGATGCTGTAGCACCCCTCTGTGGCTCTAATGGGAATATCACTTTAAAGTCATGTCATTTTAAAATGGAGGTTATTGTTCCTCAAGCAGTGGAAAAATGCTGTTGACTGGACCTTATCCTTCGAGAGATGGGAACTACAAAGTCTTAACATTGCTATATCATGGAATAGCAACCAGTAGTGTTTATAAATAAATATAAATACAATGAGGAGTGAGAATCAGGAAAATAAGACCATACAGATATGGCTGCTTTAGAATACAGTCCATATGCTTCCTGGTTCCACTTCTATCACTGGATGAAAACACTAAAGTTTAAATCTGAAAATTGGTATCTGTCGATTTTGAGAAGTGCTACATTGCAGTGCTGTGTCAGAAAAAAATGCATTAATTGAAATTACCTAAACCTCAAGATGTGATATGAAGACTCATTTGTTTACATCCAGTACTAATAAATTACAAACCAATAAAGCACAATTTTAGAAGAGGAAAAGGCACCACTATTGGAGCTAACGGTTAGCGCTATCATGATCTCATTTTTAAGAGACTTGAGTGACTTAATGACAGGCATTAACTCTTTTTAACTCAGCTTAACTCTTCTATTTAGTAAGAGTAGAAATACCATGTGAAAATGGTTCTGCTCTTTTCAGAATAAACAGAAGAGGACCACGCAGCTTAGGAGACAACACTGCACCAGGGTTCTGATCCCAAGTCTTCTTACTCCTTGCATACATTTGGTAATTTTTACATAACTCTTTATAAATTCTTCCCTCTTTAAATCAGCAATAACAATAGTGACCCCCTTTGGGAATCACTTAGGTCTATGAACTATTGCAGTGTATAAGAAATTGGTGATTAATTACCACAGAAAACATGCCGAGTAATACATTCATCACAGCATTAACAAAATGACAAAATTTTCAGCTGTAAGATATAGTGCAGAAAATGTTCCTGACTGAAAATGAGCAGCCCAAGAATAAAATGTTTTTCTTACCTCATCACTAGTAAGTTTCTTTGCCTTGAGCAGTCTTTGTGTTTTATCTTCATCTGAACCTTCATCACTGTCAGAAGAATAGATTCTAGCACGTTCCTCTGCAGAGAAAAATGAAAAGACAAATATTTAGCTGTAACTGGTGAGGAAAAGAGAATATTAAAAATAATTCTTAGATTCTGCCAGCTTTTTATGGGACTAAATGTATCTCCCGATAAACAAAATAGATTTATACAAACTGAATTCATGTCTTCTCATGTAAGAAAACTGCTGGCAAAATACAATCTTACCAGGACCCTTCCATGAAACTAATCAACTTGAATCACACAGGCCCCACTTATGTGCTGTTAAGGTTGTTTTATTATTACCTCTGATGCCACCTTTGTATCTGTTTTTGATAGCTGCTAGACTGATTGCATCATCTCCCTCATCCTCTTCATCATAGCGGTCAGGCTCTAAATAATTAGCACTCAGACCACGCTGATGCTGCTTCTCCCGCATTCTTCGCTGCTGAGATTCTCTACGAATGGAAGCTCTTAATCTCTCCTCTTCTTTCTGTCCAAAAGAAAACCAATAAATAAAGATTGAGAGGGGAAAAAAATCATAAACTAACGCAAGAGCACCTGGAATTTTGCTGTAGCTTTTGCACGCTGCACTCGAGGATGACAGCTCGTTAGTAATTTCTTCATAAAGTCACAAAATGTTCAGAAACATTCAGCTATATTAAAGTTGTGATTTTTTAGATTAAATCAGCAGATAAGAGTTCCACACCACAATACCTTAATCATTTCCGTGCGCTGGGACTCAGGATCACGACCTGCCATTGGCAAAATACGAATCTTCTGGGTCTTTGAACATCTGTCTGCCAGAGACAGAGTCATCTTCCTGTGAGTGGCACTGTCTGTAGAGTGTGGCCTGTAAAAAAATCACTCTAGGTTAAATACTTCAAGGAACATATACATTTTAAAAGGAAAATGATGGGGCCAGCATACTTAAGATTTCAGATTCATCTACACTAAAGAAAAAGGATCATCTTTTCCTCCTTGTCTAATTTTTTTATGTGCATTTTAACAGCTGCTGAAGACATCAACTCCTCTCTGAACAAATCATCTGCAGCCCATCACCTATCTAAATAATCATGTTCACATTCCCCATCAGTATTCTACAATACAATCATAGTCTTGATAGCAACTGTGCATCAGAAGAATGGTTATTTTCAAGGAATATAAATATTCTTTTCAGATGAGAACTTGCACTTAAAAATGCAAATTAAAACACATAAAAAATATGTAGTCTACACACTGCAATGATTGGTATACTGATCTTTTTTTCCTAAATTGCATGTCACAGTTTAACTTACCAAAATGCTGCCTTGCAAAACAGCACATTCTCATTAAACAGTTAAGCTGTGAAGATTTATGAACTGTTATCTCTAGACTTCAGATGCAAGTTACAACACTTCACTGCAAAAGAAGTATCAACACTTGACCCAGCACAGAGTGCTTACCTGAAGGTTAACTTTGTCTTGAAAACAGCCTGTCCTTGCAGACCTGTCCCTTGCCTGATGAACAAGTGGTTGTGATCTCCCTGCAGTGGCGCCTTGTACACATCAAACACCTCATTGCCCAAGTGGAGAGACATGCTTCAAAAAGAGTTGAATATCAGTTAGTCAATAAAACCACTACAGTCTGGTTTTATCCTCACATATGGAGCTGTTTCATTTTTATGTATAGCCAAGAATTATATTTCAATGCAAACTAAGAGCAAGAAATTTTCATCAAAGCAGAGAAGAACATAATTTCTGCTCTGCAGAACTGACATCAAATTTTGTTGATCTTACAATTTGGCACATGGTGGTATTTCACTGTATGAACAACTGCATTCTTTCAATAGAAAAAAAAAACCTCAACAAACTAACCTTCCATCTGACCACTTGACTATCCGTGCATTACTTTCTCTGATCTCATTCCCTTCTTCATCTCGACGCATCCGCCATCGTATTGTGTTTTCTACCTACAGGTAGAACAAAACCACAAAACACTTTCTAACACAGTATGGAATACAGTAGTAAAATACATTCTATGTGGGCTAAGAATCACAGTCAGGAAGGCTAAATAGCTTGCTACATGGTGCAAAGAAAGGAAATAGAAAGGTATTGCTTTTTATAGGTGAAATGCCACACTTTTTAAATTTATTGCTAAAATCAAACAATTTTTCTCAGCACTGGTACAGACTTCCACTGTCTGAAGCATAACTCAAAACACCATACAAAAATAGCAGAAATACTTTGAACGCATGTAGCTAGATCAGTGTTAATAAGAAAAGGAAAAATATCATTATACCTTGAGTTTTAACCTAGTTCTACCCTCTTCATCAAGCATCTCCTCATCTTCAAATTCATCTTCATAATACTGGGGATCAAAAGGCCTGCAATAAATTATACAATAGTCTTTATTCTTCTAAAAATTGACCCAGATTATTCTAGAGTTGTGCAAAATCACATGTGCTTGAAAGGTGCTGCACACAAGAGCAGACGCTGCAGGTGTCAGCCAGCCACTCCTGCAATAGTGTCATTTACTGCACTGATCTCCACCACAGGAGGCCTGCCCAAGTGTCTCCACAACCATCACCTGCAGCCACTTTAACATTCAGACTCTCTAAATGGCTCTAGCTAAAGAAAACAAGGCTGCCTCAGAAAATGCTGTTATCTTAGTATCAGGATGATAAGGTTAGGGTTAAGCCTGGAATAAAACACCTACATTACACAGCGAAAATAAAAACTATTATCTTATAAAAGCAGAGAATCATGGATTTTCCTAACAGCACAGTCTTTCTAGAAGGAAAAGCATATTGGTTTTCTTCTCCTTCCTGGTGGGAGTGTGACTAGTTCCCCAGCTCCCCCTCCCAATAGCTCCCAGGTTGCTGTAAGGGAAAGAAGTGACAAATGGACTCTGCTACTGGATAGTTCTGTGTTCAATTCTGTTTGACCACCAGAGATTCCCAGGAGTTCTCTCGGTGATCAGACACCAATCGGATTCTTAGCATTCTCTACTTAACTGTCTGAGCCGATACTGTAGCATGAATCCCAGAAGAATGAAGCTTAAACTGATGTTCAACAAAAACACTGCTACACTGCCAGCTAACAGGACACCTATTCAATAACTCAATGAAGTTGCTTAAAAAATGCTCAAAGAGACAGATTTAACAGTAATTTGCTCAAAATACTACTGAGGGTGAGCTTTAGGGCCAAGCCTAACATCAAAGCCAACTCTAATTTATTATGATTTTTCTTATGAATTGCAGAAAATTTCTTCATCTTGGATTAGGTAAACAGGAAAATGAGTAACCAGCCTTTTCATAGGTAAATCATGCATTAAGCATGAACAAATAAAAGAGCTTCTTCTGAAATTCAAAATCATGTTTTCATTGCTCTATAGTGCATAAAGACCCTGTGCATTTGGGTATCACATCTGATGAGGCTTAGCCTACATGTAAAATTCCATTGATAAGATGTGCTTCCAATCAAATTGGTTTGTTTTGAAAGACACAAAGTTATTTGATTAAGACGAAACTTAAGCTCATAGGAGAACTACTCAGCACTTGGTTAGGTAACAACAATAGATGTTATTGACTGATCACAACCAAAAGTCTGCATCTTTTGCTGTGGTGGGACTGGCTGCCCATGCAGAATGAGTCACCAGTAAGGACCCCCACCTGGAAAGTTTTTGGTCACCAGAGGCTGACAGTGTCCAAGGAATCATGGAAGGACCCTTCCAACCCACCACACTCCAAGGCCATCTAGTCCAACCCCCTGGAGTGAGCAGGGACAGCTTAGAATCAGAAAGCTGCATTTCATCAGTCCCTCTGTGGAGGCCACAACAACTCAATGTCCTCCCCTCCTCCCTGAGATGACTGCTCCCAGCTAGCCCAGCCTCACATTTAATTTGTATCTCCCCCCAGCTGCCTTCTCCTGGCTCTGTGTGAGACAAGGAGACTCCATTCCCTTCTCAGCACATTGGATAAATGCTGGAGAGAGTGACGCATGTCCTGCATTTCCCCGGCAGACTTGGGCTGGACATGCATAGATTCATGACAGAAAAAAACCCCAAACAACTAAAGATGAGGAGAATGGCACATACTGGATGTTGCTAAACCTTTGAACTCACACAAACTGCACCAACAGCAACTTGAGCTGAAACACAAGGCTCCTGCTTTCCTGCTAACCCTTCATCTGACCTCAGGCAAACCCCACACAGCATTGAGGCAAGAANCCAGTGATGTCCTGCAGCAGAGACACCAAGGAAGAGCATACCTCAGGCCCCCCGGGGGGGGAAATGGTGGCTGCTGTCCTTCCCCAGTGGTGTTAAATAGGAGAGTGGGCGGAGGGGGCTGATTTGGAACAGCTGAGGAAAGTAGGAGTCTCCAGTGGAGCCCAGGTGTGTGGGATTTGGGGGGAAATGGGCTGGTAAAGGGTTGGCAGAGTCAGGAGATGGGGAAAAAGAGGAGTGTGTGGAACCTGCCTAGAGGCAAACTGTGGGGAAAAATGGAGTGACTTGAGTGTTCACCATGAGAGAGTGAGACACTGGAACAGGTTGCCCAGAGAGGTGGTAGAGGCTCCATCCCTGGAGACATCCAAGGCCAGGCTGGATGAGACATCAAGCAACCTGATCTAGTGCAGGATGTCCCTGTCCATGGCAGGGGGGTTGGAACTAGATGATCTTTAAGGTCCCTTCCAACCCAAACCATTCTATGATTCTATGATTCTATCTTGAAGTCAACCATGTTAAGTATGAACAACAAATCCGACTGTATGACTGAAACAAAAGCAATAGAGGGAGGCACTAAACCACCTTATCAATCACATTTTTAACATGTAGTTACCTGGGCTCCACACTGAGGAAGTTGGGCAGCTTCACAAAATACAAATCATTACCCAAGTCTGTGTTCACTTTCGGTATTTCTACTTCTATCCTAGTCTCTGGAATAGGTTCTTCTTCCTGCTGTTCTTGGCTCAGTCCATTCTCATCCTAATGAAAAAAAGGAGAACGGGAGCTTAAGCAAAAAATCGTTTGTCTGGCTACTTCTGCTCGAACAAGCACTTGCATTTTGCTTAAGTAAATATTATCCAGGGGCAGAGAGGGAGATCAAAAAGCCTGGAGTAAAAGTACTTGCATACATTCAAGTAACTCAATTTGGCATTTTCATTTGGCACTTGAAGGGATTTCAAATGCCAGAGTAAAATTGAGAAATTAAAGACAGTAAGTAAACAGCACAGGAACAGACATAAATGCTTCAGCTAAGCACAGCAGAGTAAGCAGTGGCCAACTTTTCCCAGATTAAAACCATGTTTTATGGATTAACAAGATCCAAAATGAAAATATTTGTCAAACAGCTGCACTACAGTACAAAAGACATCTATGAGTTTCTATTTTACTAGATCACAATCATAATCACTCACTGTACTTCTCTCAAATACAAAAAGCAGAGCAGGGATGGAAGAAGGCAGACAAAGGAATCCATCTGCTATTACTATGTGTGAAGCTTTAATAACTCTTTTAGCTGGGGTAAACTGATCTCTGCTGCTTACTTAATGCTGCTACTCTTTTTTTTTTTTCCACTAAAATGCTAGCAAACCTCATTAAGGCTCTACATTTCAGAGTAGAACAGCATGTACTTATTTTAAAAATCAGGTCCACTCACAATGGGCTGTCCTGGAGTTGGTGGCTTGTCTTCTCCATCACTGCCTGAGGAAATGTCATCTGCACCTCCAAACAGATCCATGACATCTGCATGCTCTTGAGCAAAAAAATTACTATTTTAAAACACACATACATACACAAGCATACCCACAGAAAAAAAAGGATTAACACATCCTTCACTTTTATTACCGCTTAAAATCATCTATGAAGGTTAAAAATTTGAAATGTTTATGAAGCACACGTTTTACCCTTATCCCAAAGAAACTTTCCCAAGTATTTTTAAGCTAAGGGTTGCAGATGTTCTCCTGAAAAGGCTCTATCAAGTAAGAGAATCTAGTTGAAAATTTGCAGCAGGAGAATTAAGAGTGTAAGATTATCCTTTACTCAAATCAACAATTGAAAAATATAAACAGCAACTTCATTAAGCATCTGAGATTTTACTTCTGAGAAGAATCAACATCTTTCTCAGCCAGACATGTCAAAAAATAGCACAGGTCCTTTGGGCTGATCAAAGGCACTACTTCTTAAATTTCTTTCAGTAAAAATGTATGAAATCACATTAACCTAAGAAAAGATCTGTCTCTCATGGAGGAAACAGAGGAACTGACAGAGCTGCCTAAAGAGCAGAAATGTAGTTGCATGTACTTGCCCAGACAGAACTGTTGGAGTGCTGGTTTGTTACTTCCATGGCACCATAGTTAGTTACATCAATTTTTTTTCAAGTTTCATAGTAGATGAATGGCACACTTAAAATGAGGATTAAATCCATGAAAAAACTCACAAAGCAAGATCCCCCCTTACCTTTCTGTCCTTCTGTATCACTGTCCACCTCTGAATCTGATGCAATTGGCTTCTTTCGCTTCATTCGCAGAACTTCGTCTTCACTGTCACTGCCCCTTGCAGACTCTATTAAGGAGCACAACTATTCTCAGCAAATTGAAAATTCTGTTCCACATATTTTAAAAGTTCCTTTGTATTAGGAAGTTGAATCAGATAAAAGGGAATTAAAAAACACTGCATCAAAAAATAATCACAAAGATGACTATAGTTGAAAGCTGTGTAATTAACCCCTTTAAACTGAAATCTGAACCTTTTAAAGTCAATAGAAATGAAACAATAAAGAGATCAAACCATAAGTAAATCAGTAACCACTGCATTCCACCCTACCAGATTTATGCTCTTGGTCCTCCTCATCAGAGTGCTGGGCCCTTTCATCATCATCAGAGTTCTGCATCTTCTCCTCATCAGAATGCTGTGCCCTTTCATCATCATCTGAGTTCTGCATCTTCTCCTCATCTGAGGCCTGTGGCCTCTCCTCATCATCTGAGTTTTGCATTTTCTCCTCATCGGAGTTTTGGAGTCTTTCCTCATCATCAGACATCTGTGGCCGTTCATCTTCATCAGAGTTCTGCACCTTCTCCTCATCATCAGAGTTCTGCTGTCTCTCTTCATCGTCAGAGTTCTGCTGTCTCTCCTCATCATCTGACTGATCACTTTTATCCTCCTTACCCCATTTCTCATCCTCTGAATGCGCTTTTTCAGAACCATCTCCCTCTGAGTGATGACTGCCTTCATCTGATCCATGCCCGTGATCATCCTCCTCATCATCATGAGCAGCTTCTGAAGCACTGTGCTGGTCCACGTCTGACTGATCGTTATCCTCATGCTCAGAATGTCCTGAAGCTTCAGAGCGATTGTAGGATCTTTCAGAATGGTTGTCACTCCCTGTGTGGTGAGATCCCCCTTCGTCCTCACTATCATCTCCAAATAACTCCTTATTACTGGGTTTTACTGCCTCTCTGTCATCATCTTGGTCACTGTCACTTCCAGAAGCGTTGCTCCCAGAGCCAGCATTCTCCTGGTCAGAATCAGATTCAGATCCAGAATCGGAATCTGCAAAACAAACATCACCCTTTCAAGAGCTGCAGTGCCCCTGTGAGGGGTCATCACTTAAAAAAAAACACAAACAGAAAAGCCACCACAGAACAAAATTTCAAAAGCCAAAGAGAGCTTACAGAGAATGCCACCAAAGAACTATAAAGTCTTCAAAGAACAAAATAAAATATCTAATAAGCAAGGCATGGTCAATGAAAGACGCAATGGAAAAATACGGAAGCCACATAAAGTTTCAAACCACAAGCTAAGACCTAAGACACTGGACCTGTACAAAAGGTAAATAATTATACAAAAGTAAATAACATTTGTAACAGCGAGAGCTTAAAATAAGCGAATCCACTCAGGCGGATGAATGAGATCCTGTAATCCTCAAATCATCCCGGTTTCTCTACTCTGAGGTCCCTGCCCCGGGCACCCTGAGGCTATGACCACAGAGCTCCCTTCAGCGCTAAGGGCGGCCTGAAGCAGTGCAAAAAAGGCACTTCTGCCATGAAGAGCAGTTTATAGAGACCACGAGAAGCAGCTTAAAGCCGGCACGAAGGGTCGTACGTCCCTCTGCTCCCTTTCAGATGCCGATGGCAGTTGAAACCCACCCAGGTACCGAGGGGCGGGCCAGGGGACTCGCCTCTCTCCCGCCATCCCGCATCCGCAACTCGCTTTGCCTTTACCCCCTGCCAGCAGCCGAGGGCCCCCGCATACCGCTCCCGCTCCCCCGCACCCGAGGCCCCAGGGCAGCCCCGCACCTTTCTGCTCGGCCTCCGAATCGGCGTCGCTACCGAACAGCTCCTCCATGTCAGCCATGTCGAGGGGACGGCCCACCGCGAGCCCGCCGCCACGCAACGGCGCCGCGTATTCGCGTCACTGTGCGGCGTCGCACGGCCCCGGGAAGAAGGCGGAGGAGCAGGGAAAGGGCGGCTACGGACCGTCACCGGCGGCGCCTGCCCCGTCACAGCGTTACTGCAGGCAGAGGCAGTGCTGCTCTTGGACCGCCTGCTCCGAGGGCAAGGTCCCAGCGGAGCCTTACAGCTCGGTGCTGTGGGACCGTCTGGAGCCTGCGCCGTGGGACGGGCTGGGGGCGTTCAGCCTGCAGAGAGGGCTCCGAGCAGACCGTACGGGAAATGCCACCCCCTCCATTTGCAAACAATCCACAAGAGTGATTCTGAAATGCCAGAATTTAATTTCATGTTGGTCTTTGACATTGTGGAAATCCTCTTAAAACACTCATTGGATAGAGCCCAA
>VZTY01011777.1:66398-81870 GCA_013400935.1 Turnix velox | reverse complement strand
AAGTGGACACAGTAACTCCAGTCCCACCAAACCTCCTCCTGCAGCCACCTCAGTGACCCCAATAACAAACTGAACTTTGTAAATTGGTGGGAGGAGGGAGGAAAGAAAGCAACAGGGGAGAAAAAAGCAGAGATTAAGAACAGGAACTGCAGGGACAGAGCTTCCACTCTGCAACAGACTTAAAGTAAACATCAGATTTGCAAAGCGGGGTCTGCAAGTGGCGGCAGCTTGGAAAAAAACTGAGGCTGGAAAATGTATATCCTCAGCTTTTCTGGTTTTAGGCCAGACATTGCCTGGTTACCTGTAGTTAATGTGAGAGAGGGAGATGTATGAAGGGCTGACTGATGGCTGGATGGGGGTAGAAAAGGGGAATATGCAAAGAAGGGGTAGAGGAAGAGGATGATGGTGCTGGAGAGATGCAGCATCCATCGGGTGAGCAAAGGAACAGCTGAACTCTCCTTGGTGGAGTGGACATTTGTTGGCTCTTCACTACAAAAAAAGTCATTAAGGGGTATGGACTGGGTCTAAAGAAGGCCAATGGAGCTGGTGAGTAGTCTGGAGCACAAGTCTTGTAAGGAGCAGCTGAGGGAGCTGTGGGTGTTTAGCTGGAGAAAAGGAGGCTGAGGGAAGACCTTCTGTCTCTCTGCTCAGCTGGAGAAAATTTTGGAGGCTGAGGAGAGACCTTCTTGCACTCTGCAGCTCCTGGAAAGAAGGGTGCAGACAAGGGGTTGGGCTCTTCTCCCAAGTAATAAGAGGAAACAGCTTCAAGTTGCAGCAGGGGACAGTTAGGACGGATATTAGGAAAAATTTTTATACTGAAAGGGTTCTCAAGCATTGGAACAGGCTGCCCAGGGAAGAGGTTGAGGCTCTCCCTGGAGAGATTAGAGATATGGCTTAGGGCTGGTTCTTGTCTGATGGTTGGACTCGATGCTCTGACAGGTCCCTTNTCACCACCCTCACAGCAAAGAACTTCTTTCTTCTCTCCAGCCTAAATCGTCCTTCTTCGAATTTGCATCCATTACTCCTACTCCTTCCATCACATATCCAATTAAAAAATCCTACCCCAGCCTTTCTGTAGCCCCCTGAAGGGGATACTGAGAAGCTCCTCTGAGATCCCGCCTGAGCCTTCACTTTTCCAGGCTCAACAACCTCAACTCCTTCAGCCTGTCCTCAGAAGGGAGGTTCTCCAGCCCTCTCATCATCTTCATGGCCTCCTCTGGCCCTGCTCCAACAGCTCAATGTGCTTCTTCTGTTGAACTGAACACAGTAACTCCAGTTGGGGTCTCACCAGAGCCCAGCAGAGGGGCAAAATCCCCTCCCTTGCCCTGCTGGCCACACTTCTCTTATTTCAGCCCAAGAATGGGTTGGCTTCTGTGCTGCAAGCACACACTGCTGGCTCATGTTGAGTTTCTCCTTCTCTTGTGCTGTCCTTCTCTTCACTCAAGCCACTCCCCATCCAGCCTGTGTCTGTGCTTGGGGTTGCCCTGGAGAGACAGAAAGCAAAGGGATGAAAGAGAAAAGGAAGGAGCTGAAGTTGTTCAAAGGAAAGCTGCCAGCTGGTTGCACTTGCAGAGGAGACCGGGCTGGTTCTGTCACTCCTGCAAGGACAAGCCCAGGAGCTGCGGGTGCCCAAGCAGGGAGCAGAGGAGAGGCGAGAAGAAAGCGGAGTGTCCTGTGGCACTGTGGATGCAGAGCGTGCGGTGTCAGAGCGTGACGGCCCCGCTGATCCCCGCCCGCGGGCAGGGCAGCAGCGGGAGCTCCGGCAGCTGTATTTACTGTTGCTATTTGTTGTCGCCCTGGCAGCCTCCGCCATGTGAATTTTCTGTGTCACTGCTTGAGAGGATTCCAGGCAGGTTTTTGATAATGTGTTTTTTTGTAAACCAGGAAGGGAGGGGGGGTAGGCAGGGGAGGAAAGAAGCCACAGGCTAGAAAACTGCTCGGCCCAGAGCTTTTAACTCCTTCCTTACTGAGTGTGTTTGGCTGGAGTTTTTGCTTCGAGCATCAGAAGGGTGAGGCTGGAGATGTGGATTCAGACGCCTGTTTTCTTGTCCTGGCAGCAGCAGGAGTGCTGTGAGAGAGCTGTGCACACACGACCAGTCTGGAGAGCAGGGCAGGATTTTTGCACAAGATGCTTTAGGGGATCCTTAGGGCCCTCTTGGAGGCACTTGCTCTGTAAGGAAACCAGGCTGGTGCCCAGTGTAGTTTAAGGAAGGTGGACTTCAGTGCTTGGGGGAGAAGGGTTTGATGTGTGAGCCAAGCAGGTACAGCTTGGTACAGGCTTGTACTGAGCCTGATACAGGCTGTGGGGGCTTCAGACCAGCACCACCAAATGTGGCATTTTCACTTTGCTACCCCTGAGAGTAATGCCAGTCCATCCCATAATTCCCAGCATCAAGAAATTAAACCCCAGATGTCCCTCAGCAGGTCCCCACAACCCTGCTCAGCCTGCTTCCTCCCTGCCACACACATGGACCTCTTCCCTAACCATTGCTCAGGATGTGTGCACCAAATCACCCTGTGCCTCAGTTTCCCCTCCTACAAAGGGGTGAAAAATCTGCCAAAGCGCTGTCAGAAAGCAGTGTTCAGCTTGTGACATCAGGAGGTGGCCAGAGGCAGTGTCACCCATGCCCAGGCAGGTACCCACCTGGCTGGTGCTCCCCAGAAGGCCTGAAGTGAGGAATCTGAATCCCTGCAGTCTGGAGCTGCAGGCTCTTGCCACTTGAAAGCTAAACAAGAGATCGCAGAGGGTTTGATCTCATCATAAACAAACTCAAAATCCAAGCGAAATCTTCTCCTTTGTTTTCGGGCAAACAGAGCAGCAGCGTCTGTCCCCTCCCTTCTCTGCTGCCAGATCTCTCAACACATGGCAAAAAGCAGCACCAGAATCCATCCTTTCTTCCTTTCTTTCTTTTTTCTTCCCTTTTTTCCCGGTAAATGCTTTGGATAATTAGTGTATCATGGAGAGACAGTGTTGGGGGACAGGAAGGAAAAGCTGTTTGTACAGTGAGGTAACTGGCAAAGCATCTTCAGACCTGTCTCTGCTTCCCAGGTGGCACCTCCGGCTTAACCGATTCCTTGCTGTGACACAGAAGGGGGATCTCTGCCAAACTTTGCCATCTCCTCCCAAAAAGCTTCCTAGGATTAACCCTTCCCTCACTCTCTCAGAGGAGAAAGAGGGAGTTTCCTTCTTGTCTGGCATCTGATTTCTAAGCAGACATTGCCAGAGGAGGAGGAGGCAGTGACCTCAGGGCCATGCCTGGAACAAAGAATAAATCCTTAAATCTGTGTGGTCAAGCAAACGTGGGGCTTTTCAGCCCCGTGTCCCTGGTTTCTACAGCCACAAGTGATTCTCTGGGGTCCTGGGGGTCAGCCTTGGTCCCCTTAGGAAAGAGGAAACTGAGGCACCAAATTGTCTGGGCTCAAACAGAGAAACAGATCTGGAGACCAGCTCCAGCTCCTTCCCTCTGAAAACCCGTCAGCTTTAACACCTTCCTCAAACCACATGAGAAGCTTCTGGTCACCTTTGCTTTCCCAGCCAGCACTCCCTGGGATTTAACACTTCTCTCACCCGGGCAGGAGCTGCACTCCCAGCCGACCTGATTGACACATGATTGACAGAGCCAATTAGCCAAACTAAGCCAGCTGCATTCAACTTGGTCCTCCAGAAGGCTGGGGGAGGAGGGGAGAAACAGAGGGGAGGCCAGAATCCAATTCCTCTCCCATCAGGCGTGATTGCTGTTTTTGTTTTATTCTCTGCCCTGTTTTTCTTTTCTTTCTTTCTTTCTTTTCTTTCTTTTTTTTTTTTTTCAGATGTCTTGGAGACACTGCATCTCGTTTCCTTGATGCCATTCAAATAGTGCTCACCAGCTTCCCCTTCTCCTGTCAGAGAGCGTGAGGGGGTTGTCATCACCTGGGCACGTTTTTTCCAGCTCTGGGATTTCCCCAGGTAAAACAGGGAACTCCTCCTGCTGTAACGTGTTCCAGATGAAAGTGCAATCCAGGGAAGAGACACAGCCCCCTCCTTGCACCCGGGCACAGAGGGATGTGCAAGGTGGGCAGACCCCCAGTGGTTGCTCACAGAGGTGGGCAGGAGCTGGCTGGGCTTTCTGTTCTCTTCTCCTTGGGGTAGGGAGATGGTGGCAGTTTGAAAAAAAGCAGGTCAAGGAGGCTTGGAGGGGAGAAGGAAGGCCAGGAACAGGCAGTCACAATAAGGACAGGCTGTGCATGGAGTTTGTCTCTCCAGAGATCTGGGTTTCTTCTTTCTCAGTGTTTTTTGACTCATTTCCTCAGCTCTCAGTCAGATATTTACTTAACCTTGCAACTGTGCTGCAAAGGGAATGCCAAGTTTGGGGGCTGCAGGCTCTCTCCCCGCTGCCGTGTTTATCCATGGAGGCTCCCACACCCTGCACACACACTCACGGGGGCACGAGCAGCCCTTGGGCTCACACGTGTTTTTGCACAGGGAGGACGTGCTCATCAGATGGCACCTCACTGCAGGTCCCACACCTCAGTCTCCATCACGTTCTTTGCCTGGCCAGACCCTGCTGTGACTGTACATGTCACAGACAGTCCCACCCACACTGACAACCGGAGACAAATCTCCCTCTGTATTTTGTGCCCCTGAACTCAAATCCTTGCACCCCCATCTCATGTACTGAATGATCATGGACTTCACTGAACATGTTTTCATCTGAGCATAGAGCAGCCAATACATGGACTGTCTAATATAAGGACAAGAGGAAATGGCTTCAGGTTGCACCAGGGGAGGGTTAAGATGAAATATTAGGAAAATTTTTACACTGAAAAGGTTCTCAAGCATTGGAACAGGCTGCCCAGGGAAGGGACTGAAGCTCCATCCCTGGAGGGATATCAGAGATGGGCAGAGACAGAGCATAGAGTCACGGTTTAGAGCTGGGTTGATATTTGGACTCAATGTTCTGAAAGGTCCCTTCCAGCCAAGGTGATTCTGTGATTCCATGATTTTAATCAACTCTGTTGTGCTGTGGACAATTCCAACAAGGCTGGGACACTGCAAAGCCCACTCCAGGGGTCATGCTTTTGCCAAGACTCTTGTTGGGATGAGCAAGGCTCATCTACGACCTGTTGTTCAGCTTCTTCCTTCCCAGATGTTTTTCTCAACCCAGCTCAGATGTTGCTGTACTCCCTCAAAGACTCCCTTGTTGAATTTCTACGACCCAGAGCCTCTTTTATGGGTGTAGAATCAGCCCTCGCTGACCACCACCAAGGCCTGGACAGATCCCAAAGCCTTTACAGATTGTGACCACAGTTGAAAGGGTTCATTTCTTCCCCTAATGAGATGCAGCCCTTGCTGGGGGCACTGCAGCATCTGTTTAGCAGCTCGTAGCAACCAGGCATAACAATTTGGGCCAGGGATAAAGAGGAAAATGTGGTTTCAGCCAGGCTGGAGTATTCATACAGCTCTTCCTGCAGCACTCCTCTAACTTCTGCAATAGCTGGAGCTGGCCAGGAGATCCTATCTAGGAACAGTGATGATTGGATGGGATGGAGAAAGCCCCAACAAGCACAGGGCTTCCCCAGTGCATTGGGGCAAGCCCTGACCCAGAGTACAACCTTCAGCTTAGTCAGCTTGATTAAGAGCAGCCTCTTCAATCCCAGCAGCTTTCACCTGTACCAGCCTGGAGCAAACAGCTGAAATCTACTGGATGGAAGCCACAGCCTGCCTGAGATGGGCCAGAGAGACTTCTCCTCTCTGCAGCCAGCTGCCACCACCACCACCTGACGGCACAGGCTTCCCAAGGGCAGGGAGCGGGCAGGAGCAGGCAGGGATGCCTTTGTGCCAGGCAGGAAACACCCGAGTGTGTGTGTGTGGCTGCAGCAGGAAGAGGTGAACACAGCCCCTGCCCTCCAACATGTGGAAACTCACCCTTAGCTTTTTCTTTTTGCCATCAGTTTCTGCCCCAGCTAAATAAAGTGCACAATGAAAAAGTCATTCATGAAGCCTCTTGAAAAGAGTTCTCTCCCTCTTACATGTGTGCACACACTCCGGGTGTCAAATGATTCCCAATCAGCCAGGAAAGGTCTGATCAGCTTTAGATGAATGGAAAGAATCCGGCTGAGTTAGTGAGCTTTGGATCCAGCCTGGAGTTATTAGGAAGTAGCTATCAAACCTTGCAGCAGGCAGCTGAGAGGAGTGAAACTCTACCCAGGTGTTAGAGATCCTTAAACGGGGAAGGAATTTTTCTTCCCCTTGGCCCTGGAACAACAACAATAATACAATAATAGCAGGGATTTTTCCTTTTTTTTTTTTTCCTCTTTCTTAAAGCCTATTTCTGAACGAAGGGGGCAGGCAATTATCAGCATCCTCACTGTTGTTATCTGAGGCTGTTTGAATTCAGGAGTGGTCACTTTGCCAAGGGATCACACCCTCCAGCTCTGCCAGCAGCTCTCATGGCCCCGGCTGCTGCAGGGCTCCATCCTCAGGGGCTGGCTCATAGTGGAGCTGTGCAGGCAAGGGTTTGCCAAAGGGACCCATGGGGTGAGGTTTTAAAGCAAGTACAGGAGAGTAGGAGGAAGCTGGCAAGAGTCCTGGAAATTTAAAGCCCTTTCACTGCCCAGTGCTTTAAAATTAAAAAATTAAAAATAAAAAGTATTTGTGATAAATTAATGAATTAATATTGTTCTGCCTCCCTAAGTCATCTCCCTGGCTGGGGATAGACACCATATAAGTACCTCCGTGGATAAACACAGCTCTCAGACACGCTGATGCTGCCTTGCTGCTTGTCCTCGCCCCAGCTGCCTAACAGCAGAGGGGAGTGTAATTCCCCTAATTCCCTTGATCCCAGTAACACGTCCCGGGAGGGTCTGTGGCTGCCAGGGAGGTTCCTGCACCACATTACAGCTTCTCTGGCTTGTGCAGGTCCTTCCCGGAACCCGCCTTCCCGGCTCGAGAGTTTCTGGGAATGAGGTCCCAGGGCTGTTGGTTTGGGGAGCCTGCCAGGATGGTGGGGATTTGGGGGAAATGCATGGGCCCCTGCTTTGGTTAACCCCTTCCCCACCAACAACCGATTTGGAGGCTGCCATAGGGATGGTCCTGACTCAGGATAGATGTAAGAAAGAAATTCTTTACAAGTGAGGGTGGTGAGACTCTGGAAGAGGTTGTCCAGGGAGATTGTGGATGCTCCCTCAATCCCTGGAGGTGTTTAAGGCCAGGCTGGATGAGGCACTGAGCAACCTGGTGTAGTGGGAGGAGTCCCTGCCTAAGGCAGGGGGTTGGAACTACATGATCTTGAAGGTCCCTTCAACCCAAACCATTCTGTGATTCTATGAAATAACCAACAAAGTTATTGGACAATTGTTTTCCTTGGTTGTTTAAGTTTTCCATGGCAGGATGGTTGGAACTAGATGATCTTGAAGGTTCTTTCCAACCCAAAACGCAAACTATTCTATGGTTCTATGATTTTATGGCTCTTCAGAGTGGCTCTGGCCACTGTGGCAGTCAGCATCTTGCTCTGCACCAGGAGCCCCAGGAGCAAGACTCACTAATCCATCCCTCTCTCCCAAAAGATGATGCTTCCTTGAGTTTCTGCTGGAGAAAGGGAGGGAGGGGAGAAGTTTTCAGGCAGTAAGGGCTGAGTCTGAGTCTGTTGAATCTCCATCCCATACCTCACGGGTTAAGCGAGCCGAGAGGGCTGTGTGTGCTAAGGTCAACACAGGCTGCACCTGCCCACAGACTCCTGTGCGCGGCAGCACAATTGATGGCTTGTTCCTTTCATAAGTGCCGTTGGAGCGCGGTGCCCAGGCCCCGAGCCAGCCTGCTGATCACATAAAATATTATTTGTGTTTAAAAATTCCAGTAATTGACTATGCACCGTTTTTTTCCAAGCCTTTTGCCAAGGGCTGTAAAAATCAAAATCCGTCCCAGGTTATTTTCATCATGCAAATTCCCATTTCTGTAAACAGGAGTGAAGCGGCGAGACCTGCTCTCCTGCAGCCGCCGGGGCAGGGGCCAGTGGCCAGCGTGGGGTGAGGAGCCAGCCAGGACTGGGGGAAGTGAGGGGGGAGCCAGCAGCACTGCAAGGTGCAGCTGGAAGAATCACAGAATGGTTTGGATTGGAAGGGACCTCAAAGATCAGCTAGTTCCAACCCCCCTGCCATGGGCAGGGACATCGCCCACTACACCAGGTTGCTCAATGCCTCATCCAGCCTGGCCTTAAACACCTCCAGGGATTGAGGGGGCATCCACAGCCTCTCTGGGCAACCTCTTCCAGTGTCTCACCACTCCCACAGCAAAGAACTTCTTTCTTCTCTCCAGCCTAAATCGCCCCTCTTCCAAGTCCCCATAGTACCTTCTAGTCCTACCATCATATATGCTATTAAAAATTCCTACCCCAGCCTTTCTGAAGACTCCTTTCAGGTATGTGAAGAAGGGGTGTGGGGCTTGGCTGTGCTCTCATCCCCCTCCTGGGACAGCCTGCATCATCTGCTCATGATGTCCCAACTCCTCTCTCTGGGAGATCTTCCTCCTGGGGTGCTCACTGGCTCCTCTTCTCCCAGCTCACACTAGCTGCTTATCTTGGGATGCTCTTGTGATGGGATCTGCCAGATCCTCACCTCTCCTGGAAGAAGGGAGTGTGCCTTAGATAGGAACTTGGCATTTCCTGATGGAAACCCCCTTTAGTCTGTGTGAAAACAGAAGCATCTCTAGATGGTGGGTGGTGGGTTTGGGCTGGGTTTCCTGGGATTGCTGCCCCTCTGCATGCCCCCCCTGCTGATCCCAGGGCACACGGCCCAAGCAGTGATGGTAGGGGAAAGGTCCTGCTTAGCCACTGTGGGGCAAGGCTGGACCCACTTGACCTCCCTCCCCACCTCCAGCTCCACCACTGGTTTCTCACACAGAAAAAATTAGTCCAAAAAACTCTGAAATGAAGGTGGCAGCAGTCTCTACTTTATTGATGGTTTGCATCCCTCCATGGACACTGAAAGAAACCAGTGTCATGAGAGATGGTCCAAACCAGGCCACAACCCTAAACCCTCATGGGAAGCTTCTTCAGCATCCCTTGAGTGTTTCAGGACAGGACTGACAGGATGGTGTTCTCCAGACCTTGGAAAATGCGGGGGAGGTCTGTAGGAGATCCCATTTATTTGGCTGCAGTTTCTACAGCTGTGCAGACTTTGAGGTTCCTAAGACAAGGCTAGGAAGAGGTCTAGATTCTTTATGCATACCCCAAAAAAATCTCTCTATTAGAGAGAATAACAAGCTCTAACTCTGCCTTGGGGCATGCACCAGCGTGGACTGAGGTTAGGGCATCAGCTAGATGAATTATCCCATTCTCACTCATTATGAGACCTCTTTGTACCAGTTTTGGAAGCATGTGGGAACAGCTGAGGTTGGGAGTGGGACACTGGGCCACACCAGCCCCTGACCTACTGTGAAATGACAATTGTGTGTTCCTATGGGCTTTTTGGTTTTGTACACATAATCAAAGATGACATTTAATTCTTTTTAAGGAGAGGGATGGGAAACCTCACTCAGAACTCACATCTGTTTTGGAAACAAGTCAATGCAGGAAAACCCACATGGAGGAGTAAATGTGGTTTCGATTGCATTGTGCTCTTATAGAAAGTAGTGCACACATATTAAACTATATTGGACAGTATAATAATAGCTTGCAGTTAGTGTGCCTTTCATCTGGACGTGCCTCACAAATGTCACAGGGATGCAGAAACCTCTTTCATTGCCACTGAGATGCAGCCACCTCTGCTGCATCTCTGCAGGTTTCAATCAGCATCACCAGCAGCCATCCACCCAGAAACACTTGCCAGGATGCAGAGAAGCTGGACTTTGGGATCCAAAATCTTCCTGTCCCCAATTTTAACAGCCAGAGAACAGTAACATCTAAAAGCAAACGGCTGAACAGGGACTACAGGGAGGCCACTGCATTATGCTTTATTTTAAGGTGAACCCTGCAGTTGAAACCTTGGCTAATTACCTTGGCTCCATCTTAAATGCTGCCTGATTAATAGATATGGATATGTGTTTAACTAAAACCTATCACGTTTGAAGGGAATAATAACAATAATAAGTTTTTCCATCCATTGAGATCCAGACCACTTATGATAATTAAAATTGCATGATTCCGCCAGTGAGGGTCTTGAGCGAGTTTCCAGTTACCCAGGTAATCCTGCTCTGCCTCCCTTTATTGCTCCAGGGATCTCAAGTGGATACTGGCATTTTATTTTCTTTTTTCCCTCATCCTCCTGGACTGCTGCATTGTTCTGCACCACGGCCGATGGCTCCTGTCCTGCAGCATGGTCTGGCAAGGCTTTTTTTGATGTATTTGCTGCAGAGAGGCCAGTGACAGGGGAGCGTGATTCCCACCAGAGGCCAAGTGCCGCTGGGATGGTGTGGAGTGAGTGTGCCCTGGATCTGTCTGGAACTGGAGGCAGCCAAGGGGGAGGAAATGCTGCTCCTTGAGCACATCCAGGTCCACTTTGAATTTTGCCCTCTGGGCCCTTCTTTGGTCAGGGTCCCACTCGTCACTCTCTCTGTGGCAGAGGAGATGGCTGTTTGCTGCGATGTTTATACCACAGACTGTGACTAACAGGCTCTGCCGGGCGGTTGCAGGAGGCTTTGTACAAACAAGGAGATGAGAGGCAGAGGGGAGGGATGGGGCTCGGAAATACCGGCTGTAAACACAACAAGTTTCAAGTGAGGACAACTCAGAGAAGGGATGATCCAAACTCACAAACGCTGAGGGAGAGCGGAGCAACAGGGAGGGCAACGTGCACCCGTGTGCCGGCGCCGAGCGCAGCTTTCACAATAAATGATTAAAGCATGGTTCAGATCCCGTCAAATGGAACGGTGCTAATCTAATCACAATCCATCTGGCACTGCCACATCTGTCCCAACACCTCCACCTCTTCATTTTCAATCAGCCTTAAATAGTACATAATTATTAATGTCTACCCGCCTGTCAGACAGCGTGGGGGATTCACTTATCTCTCAAGATCGGGGAAGGCAGACTCTGATATCGATGGATCCAGCACCGGGGCTCGGAGGGCAATAAGTCTTTTGCCCTTCATTTCAGTCCTGCCCTGGGCACCATGGCTGTGGGGACAGGAGGGGAGAGTCACACATGGACCCTTGGAGCTGGGGAAAGGCCAGGGCCTGAGCTTGACTTTGGGAAGTGAATATCTTAGGCTGGATGGGTGCAAGGTGGAATACAGGAGGTTCCACAGGAATCTGAGAAAGAACTTTTTCCCAGTAAGGGTGACAGAATGCTGAGTCTCCTACTCTGGAGACATTCAGATCCCATCTGGATGCCTTCCTGTGTGACCTAGACTCGGTGCTCCTGCTCTGGCAGGGGGATCGGACTAGGTGATCTCTTGAGGTCCCTTCCAGTCCCTGATATTCTGTGATTCTGTGACTTAGGCTGGTCCCATGGGCAGTCCAGGGTCAGCTCAGGACATGAAGCCTCATTGCCTGGGCAAGACTGTCCTGGTCTACTGGGGACTTGCTCTGTGGAGACTCATTGTGCCAGATCTACAACCTGAGAGAGCTGGGAAAGACAATTCATCAAAACCTCAGTGGATTGTTTTTCCCAATCCAGAACTCACTCACTGGCCTTCACAGAGCCTGTTGGAATGGGTTTTCTTTTTGGATAATTCAATAAAAAAGCCAACCCTGAAGCCCCAAAGAGAGCTTTTGCCTCTGGCAAAGCCTGGACTCAGATCCTTCTACGTGGGTTCTGGACCACACTGATCAGTCAAATTAAACAGCCAGACACCTTACCAATCCTTNAAGGCTCAGGAAACGTGTGGTTAAATGAAGATCTTGTCTCTTTCCTTCTTTATATATATATAAAAAATTATTCTCTTGTCCTTGTGGCTGAGATAAAGCTCAAAAATATGAACCTAAGCAATGTGAAACCCAGAAGGTAAACACTGGTTTTTCTTGATGATTTTTAAGCTCTCTGCCCCAGGTGAGGCAACACAAGCCCTGACTTCCCAATGGTCAGGATTAAAGTTCTGCTTCTGCCCAGATCAAGCAGCTGGGACCCAGCCTCAGCCCCACATATCCCAAATATCTGCTCCACTGCAGGCACAGAGCAGGGCTCAGCCAAAGGCAGGGAGGGGGAGAGCTGGGTGGCAAAGCTCAGAAACAGCTTTGAGAAAGAAGAGCTGAGAGCAAATACCTTGTGAAAGTCAAGTGAGACACCCCAAGATGTTTACAGAATAAGTTAACAAATAACCAGTGTCTTGGGGATATCTGGTGGGCCCTTGCAACAAATGTTCTTTCCTTTTTTTTGATCAGCACGATCGATCTGGAGCAGGGGCTGAGTGCTTGGGTGGATTTGGAGGTTGAAAGAGGCTCCGTCGCAGTTCACAGTTTGTTCACAGACAAATCCTGCTGCTTGGTTTGTTTGCGGGGCTTTCTTCTCAGAAAGAGCCTGCTCAGCACATCCAGGTGAGAAAGCTGCTTTTGCACCTCTCTGGGTATTGAAAGCAGGGGAGTTAAAGGCAGATCTGCTGGAGGGAGTGCTGGGCTGGAATGAGAAGTGCTGCTCATCTCCATTCAGCTCAGTAGAGGCTGTTTCCATGGGGCTGGTAAAGACAAGGGGCACAAATTGCTCCCTGGTGCACTGATGGAGGAGTCCAGCCCCTGACTCAGTGAGATGGAGCAGCTGAGTAAAATACCCATCTGCTCCTTCCCCAACTCTGGCAGCTTCCTTATAGCCCCAAACCCATCACCTGAGTTAGGCAAGGGCTCTTGGATCTGGAATTTGGATGTTTGCTCTGCTCTGGTTCTGTGCTGTAGTTCCAGCAAATGTTGGCCCATGGGATGTTTTGATTCAAAAGTAAGAATAAATCAATGGCTTCTCTTGGCCTGAGTGCAAAAGCTTGGGAAATGGCTGTGATTTATAGGCCTCTGGTTGGAGTTTCAGCTTGCTTGAAGTCTGGGGGAAAATGTGAAGGATACAAGGAAGAAAAACTCACAGCCCAGCTAACTGAAACTAATGGAGACTCAGGCATGGGTCACGTGCTCTGTTTATGGATCCTTCCTTGTATCCCTGGGCATTGGGGATGATTTCTGGGGCAACATTCCTCCCCAGTCTAAAATGTTGTCCATGAAGAGGGAAAAAACATTGCTTCCCAGGAATCCACCCTGGAAGCTTTAGTGGATTTTGGATACCAACGTGGCAGCAGCATGTCCCCAGGCTCCTTGCCCAACCTGCCCAAAAAGTCAACCCTGCTGGGCTTCAGCTGCCTCTCCTCACCCCTTTCCCATTGCACTCCCTTCCCCAGAGCTGCCATCCATAGGGGGGTCCCCTCTCTGTCTCTGTTCCCTTAACCCCTTGCCACAGCTGTACAGATGTTGTATGAGCTGGAGTCATGGCTCTTTGTGGTCCCCTACTGTGGAGGTTCAAGACAAGAAGGGAGCCATTAGACACCTAACCTGAGGCTCAAGGCTTCACGTCCCTATCCAGGTAAAAGGCTTGCTAGAGTTGGGCTGATGATTTGGCTTGTTGATCTGTAAGGTCCCTCCTTCACAGTGACTTTTCTACCTGAAAGGGACCTCTAGAAAGGCTGGGGTAATACTTTTGAATAGGGTCCAGGATGGCAGGACTAGGAGTGATGGATGTAATTTGGAAGAGGGGAGATTTAGGCTGGAGACAAGAAAGAAGTTCTTTGCTGTGAGGGAGGTGAGACAGTGGAAGAGGTTGCCCAGAGAGGCTGTGGATGCCCCCTCGATCCCTGGAGGTGTTTAAGGCCAGGCTGGATGAGGGACTGAGCAACCTGGTGTGGTGGGAGGTGTCCCTGCCCATGGCAGGAGGGGGTTGGAACTAGATGATCTTGAGGGTCCCTTCCAACCCAAACCATTCTATGATTCCAGTCTAGGTGATTATCATAAAATTAACCCTTTGTTCCCCTGAGAGGACAAGTTCAGGACAAGAAGGGAACCCTTCACGCCACTGAGGCTCTTTCTAAGAGTCTCCCAGTAGGCAGGAGATCTCGTTGGCCATAGTGTGGGGGCTGCCATTGCCCGGTGGAACAGAGTGATGGGGGGGACACGGGGCGCTCCCCAAGGGCAGGGGTGCAGGCAGGGCCGGTCCGGCGGTGCCGCAGCCAGCAGAGGGCATCGTGCAGCCTGTGCATCGCCCACAGCACCCGCAGCTGCAGCTCCGGCACCTCTCTGCCTCTGCTTTTCTTACCTCCTTTCTCTTTCTTTCTTTTTTTCTTCCCTTTTATTGTCTCCATCATCTCTGGACACTGGTTTCACTTTGATCTCCGGAAACTTTGGCATCGCTCCTAAAAAATATATGTGTATATTAAACATGTAAAAAAAAAAAAAGGAGAAGAAGAGAAAAGCTGAACCTTTGTTCCCCACAGCTGTTGTCATGCTGTAGCAAATCTCCACACAGGTATTAAACGCTCACCATTGATCAAACAGCTGGTGGTCCAGCGTTACCAGCACGGACCCGCTCCAGTCGGGGTTATTTACACTAGAAGTAATTTGGTTCCTGAGGTCTTGCTTGAGTTAAAGAGAAGTAAATAAATAAATAAAAGCACAGAGTGGCAGGGAGGAGAGAGCGCAGAGCTGCCACTGTCCTCCTAAATAGCATGGAGGAACCTGAGCCAGATGCTCTGAGGGTACATCTGACCAGGACAGAAGATGTGTCCAGGCTGACACAAGGCTGTGATGGAGGCTGCTGGCACTGTGTGGTGCTGTGAAACCCTGGGATGTTATCCCAAAAAACAATGTCCTCTTAAATTTCCCTGTTATCCCCAGCCTTGCAGCTCCACGTTGCCCTGCAGCTGGGACATCAGAAAGCTGTGCCAAGGGACCTGCCTGGACTGGGACATCGTGCTGAGGACATGGAGTGAGACCCACTGCTGGCCAAAGAAGCAGGAGGAGCCTTCCCTCCTCCTGGGTGATGGGTTGGGATTGCTGAGGCCAGTGTGAGAAGGACTGGAGTGATGGAGGACAGAGCCAATGCTGCTGCTCCTGCCCTCTGTGCCCTGGGGACCGTCCCATCCTCCTGCCACGGGCACAGTCCCGGGGCTGCCCCTCGCTGCAGCCCTGAAATGGAGCTCGGTGGGTACGGGAGCAGGGCTGTGGGGAGAAGCTGGGGCATCGTCTGGCTCCCACATGTGCCGAGGTTGTTGGGAAGATTTATAGGGGAGAATGCGAGGCTTTTTCTTTTTGGCTCTATAATAATACATTACGCTTTTAACCTCTGACCAGCAGCTCTGCAAAGGGGATGATCCAGGCAGCATCGGGCAGCTCCCAGCCTCTGCGGGGAAGGGGGGGAGAGGGTGGAGAAGGGTCCCCCCCATTTGTGAGCCCGGCAGAGATGCCGATGCCGGGACGCGGAGCCGGAGGGGTTAACGCGGCTCAGAGGAATGTGAGAGTTTATCGAGAGGCGTCGGCTGTCTTGAGGTCACCTGTGAGGGATTAGCCGGGCAGGCAGACAGTTGTTGTTTGAGG
>VZTY01011777.1:52915-66302 GCA_013400935.1 Turnix velox | reverse complement strand
GGGGGGGGCTGCGGGGAGCGCAGGGTGGGATCGTCCTGTCGCACCGCGCCTCTATCGGGTGCGTCTGTGAAAGCCCAACTGTAAACGGGCTGTCTTCTCTGCTGAGGAAATTAATCCATCACCATTGGGAAGGGGAAGAGTGGGAAGGGGGGGAAGGTTGGATATCCCCTCCCCTTCCCCCCAGCTCACACCAAACCCTGCCAGAGCACAGGTGGGCAGCAGAGATGCTGGGGAGGAATTGAAATGTTGCAGGCATGGCCAAGACTCATCAGAGCTGTCCACACGTGGGATTTTTTCCACAGGAGGGACCACCAGAAGAGCCCACTCCAGTGAGGATCAGGAGATCAGCTGGTTCTTGCTGGTGGGTTTCCATGGGGACCCCCAGTATGGCCCTCCCAGCCCACATTAGTACATGTCTGAGCTGGTGTCCTCAAATGGGCCTGTTGGAAACCCAAATTTAGAGCGATGAACAAGAGCCAGGTGTCCATATGGACTCACAGCCTGGACTGAAGGTTGAGGTTTGGGTGAGAACTGAAATGTCTATCTAAGGCTGTGCTGTGGCACCCAGAGCCTCCCAAGTGTTCCAGACCCAAATCAACAGTGATCTCTGCTCTTACCTCCAAGCTTGGAGAAAAACTCACCATGATTCATTGCTGGGTTGACTGGCACATTCCTGTCTGGGGGGGCTGCAGGGGCAGACCTGGCATGTCTGGTCTGGGCGAATTCGGGATGAGTGTGTGAGGGAAGTGTACAGGAATCCCTGTAGATCTGAGCAGGATCTGGGATTTTATACACCTTCACATCACCAAAACTGATGTGCAGTCTTGGTCAGGATTATGGTACCCACCTCTTGCTGTCAGGATAGGGTCACCCTGTAAAATCCCTTCCCTCTCTGTCCTCTGCCCTCTCTGAATAGCATCAGGCTATCTGCACTCTTTCCCAGTGGTTCTTGATTTGACTCAAAACTTAAGTTTTTCTTCTACCTGCTGCTGTAATATCTGGTGTGTCTCTGCAGATGAAAGGTATTATATGAGGATAAATTCTTAATCATCACAATAATCAATCATTCTTTACCTATAATTTAGTTGGAATTAATCCAGCAGGCGAGCAGAGGGCCAAGAGCTAACCTGTGTCCTGGGTGTCTTTATTGACTTGGAAGGAGAGCATCTTCCATTAAGATAAAAAGGAAAGCTTGAAAAATTGCACCCATAAGTTTTGCATTTTAAAGGGATAAAAAAAACCCCAGAAAACTCCTGCACAATACACACTTTATACTTTAAAAAAAAACTCATGTTTTTTAAAGTTGGCTTCTGGGTATGGGTGAAATCTGACTCATGGTTTTAAATGCTGAAGGGAGGGTCTGGAGCTGTAATGAGCAGGGAACACTCAGTGCCTACCTGCAGGAGGTTTAGCCTTGTGGTTTATTTAAATAAAGGAGCCCAAGTTGCATTTCAGGGCTTGCAGCTGCCCTTATGCTTTGGGTTTACAGCACGGAGCTCTCTCTGTTGTGGCACTGAGCTGGTTTGGGGATAAAGCTGGAGGTGATGTGGCTTGTCCTGCCCAAATGCTGCCTGAGAAACCTTTGAACCCAGAGACAGACTCCCTGGGGTAATGGATGCTTTTATTGCACCAGCACCGCAATAAAACACAAAATAAAACAATTTTATTGAAATTAAAATGTAAATGGGAGATTTGTCTCACACTCCATCCCTGCCAGCAGGTAGAAATCCCAGCTCTACCTGGGCTCTGCCGGGCTCTGGGGATTGCTCTGAACCTTCCCCTTCTTCCGTTGTCACCAGCACCTTCCTGCACTGACCTGGCTTGTCCCAGTCCTCCACGGAGCTGGGAGAGACTCTGCCCTGGAGAACTGGTGACCTGGGCCAGGAAAGGGTGATGGGAAGGACAAAGCTCCTGCTGCCCGGGGAGCTGAGCCACGAAGGGAAGGGATAAATTGCTGGGAGTTTCCCGCTGGGGGATATTGGTAGCGCTCAGCTTTAATCTGCTTAGACTCCTCGGGGACTCTGTGAATAGGGAGAGGGCTTTATCCAAAGGCAATGCAGGGCACCTGAGGGACCAGGAGAGGGTGAGACGGCAAGTCTGTGGGACATACCAGTGGCTGGATACAGGGACAACCTGAGTAAATTCCCTCCTGACTCCTCCATCCCAGCTCTGCCCCTTTTCCAGCCCCTTTGATAGTGCAAAGCAGTGGAAAGGATAAATAAATGCTTGAGGGTCTGAGGATGTTCTCAAGGTAGTATCATCCTGACTGTGGTTTGTGGGTGGCCAGTACAGGTCCTTAGGGCAGAAGGTATCTCAACTCAGGCAAATGTACAGGCTTCAGGGGAAAATCCTTCTTCACATTGGTTCTCCTGGGGTCACACAGCCCCGCTCTCCTCTGGGAAGGGACCTGCTTTGCCCAGATCTGTCTCAGGGCTGGTGGCAACAGAAGCTTTGAGTCCCTGCACCTCAAGGAACACCCAATCTCTGGTAGTGGTGGCAAGACTTTCCCTGGCCAAATGCATCTCAGCTGCTGCCTGAAGGAAATGTTCCCTCAGCCAGTGGAGGGTTTCTGGTAGCGGCTGAAGGACGGGATAATAAAACAGGAAAAAATTAACATGTAAGAAAACATTGCTGCACCTGAAGCAACAGAGGCAAAGAGTCAATGCAATCCCCCTCCATGCCAGAAAGGAACTGTAAGTCAGAGGAAGAGGTTGGTGCCCCCCTCCCTCCCTCCTGCTCCTGCGAACTCCTATTTCAAAGGCAGACAAACAACACACTGTACTGTGTGGCATCTCCACTCCTAAATCTTCCTGTCTTCGGGTTGGTGTAACGTGAGCTGCTGGGGCAGGCTCTGACCCTCTCCCTCTGCCGTCCTGGGCATGGCCTCAGCTCTGCTGAGAAATCCCCCCAGTGGATCTCCCAAAGCCCCCGAACAAGCCAAAACGTGTCCTCTTCCAAGAGGCAGCTGGTCCCAAGCTCTGGTGTAGCCTCTGATCCTCTGGGATTTGAGTTCAGACCCTGCAGGCAGCTCCCCAGCACCTGTGAGGCCAACAGAGGAACACAGGAAAGAACTGCCCTGTTTTTATGGCTCCACTGGGAAAGGTGCTCCTGGTCAACCTCCTGCCATAGAGCTCCACTGCACCTTGTTCTTTTGCTCTTTGCCCAGATGTGACCACCCCAAAGTGTGTGTCTCCCAGCCCTTTGTGTGAGTCAAGGAAAAAGTGGACAAAGCTGAAACCACTTGTCCACCCTGGGGAATAAATCATGTCTCTGTGGACAGAATGATGAAAAACAGGTCCAGCACACCACGATTTTCCCTCATGGTGTCCATCACCCACAAAAAGTGGGGATGGAGAGGGCTCAGTAGGCACCCACCGGGTCAGTGACTCCCCTGCTCCCAAAGGGCAGCACTGTATGGTCCCCCCTTGTCATTGGGACCAGTGTGTCAGGGGCTGCTCTTTGCATTCCAAAGGGAGAGGAGGCTCTTAGCTGAAGCCAAGCTGATTGTGTTGATAGATTTGGTTAGCTTCTCTTTCTCTTTTTCCTCTTTCTTTCTCTTCCTTTTCCTCTTTCTTTCTTTCTGGTTTTCCTCTTTCTTTCTCTCTTTCCCAAGAAGATGTAATCTCCCTCTCCCCCTCTTGCTTGCTCTCACTCTCTGAGAGCTGATGCAGTTAATTGGAGCTTTTTTGTAAGTGAACATTAACACAGGCAGAGCTGAGATGACGTCTTGGCAGCGAAATATCATTATCAGCTCTTGAGCTCCAGCCAAAATCCCCTTGCGGTCAAAACACAATTCTTTAAACTAAACAATTAAAGATTTGTGCAAGTGTTGCTGCCATGAGTTATCAGGGAAGGGGAGGGGCTGCTCAGTGCAGAGCAGCAGCAGAACTTAATGGTCACTGAGGGGACTCAGGTGACAGGCTGGAGGTGTGGGGATGGGGACACATCTCTGCTGTGGTCACCTCAGGCTTGGGCTAATGGCCCCACATCCACCACAGCCACTGGGCTCATCCCAAATGTGCTGCTGGGCATCAGACTCTCTTCTTCCCAGTCATGTGGGTTTTTGTTCTTCCTCTTCTCCCTGAGAAGGTACTTGTAGGTTTGGTGGGAGTTTCTGTCAGAACAGAAAGGGAAATCTCCAGATCTTCAGCAGTTTGTCAAAAAAAAAATCACATAAACCCCATCTCCTTTCTCATATGTTTCACATGTCTGTATGCCCAAAAACACATAAAAATGAGGATAAATTTTTAAATTTTATTCCAGCCTTTTTTTTTTTTTGCCTCCCCAAGCATGGAAAACATGGTGTTTCCCAGCTAAGAATTTACCTGTTGAAGAGTTTGGGAATTCAGCCTTTCCCAGCACAGAGAAAGAGAAGCATTGCATCCCCAGGAAACCTTTTTCTACAGGTTGGACCCTCAGACAGGGAATAAATCAGTGAAAAGGGATCAGTTTGGGCAAGTTCAGGTTTGGATGGCAACCTGCAGTGCTGGGAGGAATGGAGGCTGAGACACCTGAGAGTTCAAATGCCTTGAAAAAGAATAAATTAGCATCTTTTCAGCCTCTTGACTAATTTCCACCACATTGAATGTTCTTATCCACATAGATGTCCAAACTGTGTTTTAATCCTGCTTTGAGGCCTTGTGGCAAAGAACCCAAGGGCTGGAACAAATTCCTTGAGCCAGGATTATTTCCTCCTGAGACTTCTCCTTGTTCTCCAAAGTGCCCCATCCCATTGGCTGCCAAAGTTTGTTTCTTTTCCTAAATAGTGCCAGTGTCTTCCCTATGGCATCTCCCATCTTCATCTCTTCCTATCCCTTCTCCCTGCTCATATGTTCCCCTTTGCTTCCTTCTACCTTTACTGTAGGACCCAGCGCAGGCAGGGCAGAGTTCCTGTCCCCAGTCTCCTGCCAACCCCTTCATGGTTCTTCCCATCCCTCACTGAAACAAGAGCCCAGGTAGAGAGTGGCTTGAGTGCAGCCCTGAAGAGAAGGATTTAGGGGTGTCAGTGGATGAGACACTCAGCATGAGCCAGCAGTGTGTGCTTGTAGCCCAGAAGCCAACCAAATCCTGGGCTGCATCAAGAGAAGTGTGGCCAGCAGGGCAAAGGAGGGGATTTTTGCTCCTGCACTGGGCTCTGGTGGGACCCCAACTGGAGTTACTGTGTCCAGTTCTGGAGCCATCAACAGAAGAAGGACATCGAGCTGTTGAGCAGGTCCAGAGGAGGCCACAAAGATGATGAGAGGTCAGGAGCAACTCCCTTCTGAGGACAGGCCAAAGGAGTTGGGGTTGTTCAGCCTGAAGAAGAGAAGGCTCAGGGAAGACCTCAGAGGAGTTTCTCAGTACCTGAAGGGGGCTACAGAAAAGCTGGGGTAGGACTTTTTAATTGGATATGTGATGGAAGGAGTAGGAGTAATGGATGCAAATTGGAAGAGAGGCTTAGGCTGGCTGGAGAGAAGAAAGAAGTTCTTTGCTGTGAGGGTGGTGAGACACTGGAAGAGGTTTCCCAGAGAGGCTGTGGATGCCCCCTCAATCCCTTGAGGTGTTTAAGGCCAGGCTGGATGAGGCACTGAGCAACTTGGTGTAGTGGGAGGTGTCCCTGCCCATGGCAGGGGGATTGGACAGAGATGATCTTTAAGGTCCCTTCAACCCAAATCATTCTATGATTTTAGGAGCAGGGTTGGAGTCACAGCAACATTCTGATGTGTTGTCACTAATGGAGGAAATAATAGATGAAATGTTTAGAATTTTTTTCTGGTTTAGAGGCAAAAGGTTGGAAACCCAGCTCCGTCTCTTATTACAACAGCAATAAAAGACAGTGCTTTTTTTACGCATGAGTTTCTGAGGATGAGGGTTCATCAAAGTGGAAAAAGAAACCAAATCAACACCTGGATCCCCAAACCTGCCAGCACCCATAACAGCAACACCCTCAGGAATCATAATCTCATCTCTTAGGGTTTAGGCCCATCTGTAATTGTTGTAGATGAAGCTTCCATGATGAGAAGATTAGCCAGCATCTTGCTGCTGATGTTCAGGTCTGGCCAACACCGAGCTGGGGCTTGGGGCTGCCAACACAGTGCGATGCTCCCAGCGGCCACACAGGGTCTGAGGAATAGGATGTTGCTGCATCTAGGGAAGGCAGAAGCAGTCTTGCTGGGCTGTTAGTGTCAGGGCTAACATGGCAACAGCTCTATGTGGCCAGGTCTGGAGTGGCTTTCCCCAATTCCTTTCTCTGTCCACCAACAGAGCAATTAGGATTTGTGTGTCAGTATCCGGAGGCAGGTACCTTGTTCCCTGGGAGATCAGCTCTTGGTTTCAGCAAAGCACCAACCCTCTGTCTGCCCCACCAGAGCCCAAATCCCACCCCACAAATCCAACTGTGTTTAATTCAATGTGAGACCCCGTGCCCCTGAACTCCCTCAACCCAATGTTCCTGCTCACGGGACTGCACAAATCCCATCCCAAAGAGCCAGGTCACGCGCCAGGTTCCTTGCTGAGATGGAGGAGAGCCAGGCCAGGAGTTGAACCCCCTGAGCTTTAACCCTATCCCTGGCTGCATCCAGAGCCATGTATAAAGTATATTTCTTCCTTTGCACTAAATTAAAAAAAACCTCAAAACTGTAGCAGGCTGCAGAGGCCCCTCTCAGCACTTCCTGGGGACAGTCCTGTTGCTACCTGTTCCTATGGAGAAGGCTTTTATCACAAACACTTGGTAAACAGCTGCTGCTGGAGCCCCTTTCTGCCTGCCCTGCATTTATTTGGAGAAAGTAAATAAGGAAAAACAAACATTCCTTGTCCTTGTGCACACACATCCTGGGCTGCTGCAATGCTGTGGCTGCTGTGCGTGGCAGAGAGGGGGCTCCCAGATGGTGCCCACAGCCAGGGCCACCAGGCATGGCCCCAAGCCTTGTTTTAGGACTGCTTGGAAGCAAAAGAGAACCATCTCTGCGAAGACATTCACCCTTTTGCATTCCCCAGTGCAGTAGTACATCATAGAATCATAGAATATGTTGGGTTGGAAGGGACCTTCAAAGTCCATCTAGTCACACCCCCTGCAGTGACAGGGACATCCTGCACTAGATGAGGTTGCTTAGAGCCTCAGCAAGCCTGGCCTTGGATGTCTCCAGGCTTGATGGGGCCTCCAGCACCTCTCTGGGCAACCTGGGCCAGTGTCTTACCACCCTCATGGGGAAGAACTTCTTCCTCATGTCTCATCTAACCCTGCTCTGCTCTAGTTTCTGCCCCTCATCCTGTGTCTCCATGCCCTGGAAAACATCCCCTCCCCAGCTTTGCTGGAGCCCCTTCAGGCATTTGGAGGATGCTGAGAGTTTTCCGTGGGCCCCTTCTCTTCTCCAGCTTCAACAGTCCCAGCTCTCTCAGCCTGTCCTTGTAGCAGGGGCGCTCCAGCTCTCATAGTAGGGGCATCCCCAGTAGTGAGTCCAGCAGGGCAAGACATGAAACTCAGACCTCCTGGGATTCACCTTCCTTTACCAGTGAGCTCTGGAGATTGCAAATTTAAGCTGTGAATTCCCTTTTAGCCCCTGCTGGTGTAGGTGCCCTACAGCCTTCCCTCTCCCATGTGCACTGCCATGTGCAGAGGGAGAGGACAAGGGCAGACAGGATCCCCCATTGCAACAAGCAGATGCAGAGCTGGAGCTGGGAATTAACATGCTCAGGCTGTAATTAGGGCTTCAGCACTGTGACACCTTTACAAGTGTCTTTATTTAAAATCAGGTAAATTGGAGGCTTCCAGGTTGGGTGGGATGGCAGTGGGGGAGGTGGTGGTGATGGTGGGGAAAGGATGAGACAGGAGGGAATTTATTTTTAGTGGCATCTTCATGCAGTGACAAGTTGGCCAAGGACTGGCTGATGGGCAGGAGATGGGTGCAGGATAATCAGGGGGCTGGAGCCCCTCTGCTCTGAGGACAGGATGAGAGAGCTGGGGGTGTCAAGGCTGGAGAAGAGAAGGCTGCACCTGGGGAAACCTCACAATGGTCTCCCAGTTCCTGAAGGGGCTCCAGAAAAGCTGGGGAGGGGCTGTTCTTCAGGGCATGGAGCAATGTATTGGAACTAGAGCAGGGCAGGGTTAGATGGACATTAGGAAGAAGTTTTTCCCCATGAGGGTGGTGAGACTCTGTCCCAGGCTGCCCAGAGAGGTGGTGGAATCCCCATCCCAGGAGACATCCAAGGCCAGGCTTGCTGAGGCTCTGAGCAACCTGATCCAGTGCAAGATGTCCCTGTCACTGCAGAGGGTTGGACTAGATGGCCTTTGAAGTTCCCTTCCAGCTGTATTGTCCTATGATTCTACACAGAAACTTGAAGGAAATTGCTTTAGCTCAATTTGGAGAGAGAAGTTGTGTAGGTTCTACTGCTGTCTACCTGNGATGGACATTAGGAAGAAGTTTTTCCCCATGAGGGTGGTGAGACTCTGTCCCAGGCTGCCCAGAGAGGTGGTGGAATCCCCATCCCAGGAGACATCCAAGGCCAGGCTTGCTGAGGCTCTGAGCAACCTGATCCAGTGCAAGATGTCCCTGTCACTGCAGAGGGTTGGACTAGATGGCCAGTTCCCTTCCAGCTGTATGGTCCTCTCATTCTACACAGAAACTTGAAGGAAATTGCTTTAGCTCAATTTTTCGTTTTCAGTTTTGGATTTGTTTTTAAAAACTACCTGTGGAAGTGTGTGGGAGTGCAGGGCATGGGGTGATGCTGGGTGGGTCTGAACCCCACATTAGTATCACAGCTATGTTCTTCCCATTGCCTTCCCCCTTCAACCCACATCTCCCTTCTTCGCTGGTGATGGGATAGTGTTAGCTGGAGGGGACTGGGAACTGACCCCGGGAACAGGGCAGGGGTAAGGTCTATGGGTCACCTTGCTGCCATTCCCGTGCTGTGGACATCCAGCTCCTCCCAACTAGAGACAGCTTCACCATTTGGATCCAGAAGATAACACCCAAGGAGCCTCAAAGTTCAGGGATATTCAGATCTAGACCAATCTCTAGGCTTTTTTTTTGCTTTTTTTTTTTTTTTTGACAGCTGCTGCCTCTACTTTAGGCAAGGACATTAGCACCGAGAGGAAAAAAAATTTGATTTTAATGCAAGCCCCAGTAATCAGCTATTTGTGATGGAATTTTATCTGTCCTGGTCTCTAAGGGATGAGAAGCAAGCAGAGAGGAAAGAAGGGTCAGAAATTAGTATGCAGAAATATCTGATCAGCCAAAGTAATTTTCTTTAATAATCGTATTCATACTGGCTGCTCTCCGCTCACTAGAAGAATTAAGTATTTAATAGTAATATATTTCATCTGGCAGCAGTTCCGTTTCGTTAGGAGCTGTGATGCCTTCCCGGGGTGGGGGTGGGCAGGGAGGCAGCAGTAGGAGGGCCCCAGTGCTGGGTGACCTGCTGGAGGAACAAAGATGCCGCACAGCCCAGCTCCATCAGTGCCAGGTCTTGGGGTGTCACCAGGCTCTGCCCAGCATCCATCAGGAAGAGCCAGCACGGCACAGGGTGAGCTGGTTATGGAGCTATAATTAAAGAGGAGCAAGGGGAGATGAGGGGTGGGATGTGGGAGGAAGGACTGTGGACTGAGGATGTGTGTTTCATGCTGCTCCCCATGTTGTGAACCCTGGGCTGGGCAACAGCAGGGGTGACACTGGAGAGACAGCAGGTTTCTCTCTGGCCTGAAAAACCTCCTCTTCAGTAATTGCCAGGAGATGCACTAATTATTATTATTGGCATCTGTTCAGGAAAGTCTTTAAATGCTGCTTAACTTCAGCGTGTCCAAAAGTCCCGTTGATTCTAATGGGACTGCACTACATGCTTAAATGCTTCCCTGAGTATTGATGCTTTCCCAAATCAGTTCAGCCTGGAGAAGAGCAGACTCAGGGGGACCTCAGAGTAGCTTCCCAGTACCTGAAGGGGGCTACAGAAAGGCTGGGGTAGGACTTTTGAATAGGGTTCAGGATGGCAGGACTAGGAGGAATGGATGCAAATTGAAAGAGGGGAGATTTAGGCTGGAGAGAAGAAAGAAGTTGTTTGCTGTGAGGGTGGTGAGACACTGGAAGAGGTTGCCCAGAGAGGCTGTGAATGCCCCCTCAATCCCTGGAGGTGTTTAAGGCCAGGCTGGATGAGACATTGAGCAACCTGGTGTAGTGGGAGGTGTCCTTGCCCATGGCGGGGGGGTTGGAACTAGATGATCTTTAAGTTCCCTTCCAACCCAAACCATTCTATGATTCTGTGATTATTCCAAACAATCCCACAATAAGTGCAAGAGCCCCCCAGATCTCCCTGTGTGTTTGCCATGTCCCCTTCTGTCACCCAGCATCACATGTAGCCACATCCCCTTTGAAGACCATCAGCATCTTCCTGCAGTTTCCAATCTTGCAGCACCTCTGGAGCCCTGGGTGAGAGGAGAAGGGACCCTGTGTCAGTGGTACATGTGCACCTTCTGTGAGGCAGGATTGTCCTCCCTGAGGCCAGATGAGCTGAATCATAGAATATCAGGGATTGGAAGGGTCTTCAAGAGATCATCTAGTCCCGTCCCCCTGCTGGAGTGGGTCACACTGGAAAGGCATCCAGGTGGGGTTTGAACGTCTCCAGAGGTGGAGACTCCACACCCTGTCTGGGCAGCCTGTTCTGGCTGAAGACACAGGGCACCCCATCTCTGCTTGTTATCCTCAACCCTGTGCTTCCAGCAGAACTTCCTGGTGGGCAGTGGGGTCATTGCTCAGTGCCAGCCCTGGCTCCAGCACCCACTGGGATTTGCACCTGCAGAGAGGGGCTGGGTGAGAAAGATACAGGACAAATGAATCCATCCTTGCTAAAAAGACAGACAGGGAAGTTCAAATTCTCTCAGTTCTTTTAAATGCACATGATACAAACAGATGGAAAGTGATGCTGGCAGTTCACATTACTCACTAGTCTGGAATTGAAGGCCTGTGTGTTAAACTGGCGGAGGGGAAGAAGGCAACCAGGAATTTCGAGGTGCCTGGGGTTAAACTGCCTCAGAGAGGTGAGAAATGCACTTCATGGGTCAAACTCTGCCAGAATGAACAGCAGCAAAATAGTATCACAAGCCCTTGTGTTGTTGTTGCTTTCTGGACTAATTACAAGCAAAATATCAATGGGAAAGAGCACTAGGATTGAATGATTAAAGCTGCTACATGAGGGGACAGACCTATTGTCTCTCTCTCCCTCTTTCTTTCTTTCTTTCTTTCTTTCTTTCTTTCTCTCTCTTTTTTTCAAGCTGTGTACTTGTTATTTCCCTAAATTAACCTCAGCAGAAGGGACCATCACACCTTCTCCTTTGCTCCCTCCATCTCACTCCATCCCAGTTCCTGGCTGCACTCAGGTGACTTATTCTCTGCAGCGAGACCAAAAGCTGAGGAACAAGAAATGAAGGGCTCGATGGAGCTGGCAAATGCTGGAAAATATTGTTCAGCTGCAAAAAGATGGAGTGAACTGGGACTTGGCTCTTGTGACAAACGCACTGTTGCGTGGGAATAGTGAGTACATAAATAGCAGAGCAGGGGATTAAACTTCTCTCATGGCAAAAAGGGTGAACGTGAGGGGTGTTAAAGCTCTGAAGTGATGGAAAAACTCCAGCGCTGAGAGCACTGAGCTCCAGCTAATGAGCAGGACGGGTGATTTAGGCAGCAGAGCTCTCGTGATTGTGTGGTATAGGGGCTTACTCAGGATAAAAATCCCTTCCTTTGAGGGACAGGAAATGACTGCAAAACAGTCTGGGGGTTGTAGTACTCCTTGATGCTCTTTCTCATTCAGCCAAACCTTCTTGTCTTCACCTTCTGAATGAGTGCTCAGACAGACCTTGAGTGTAGGGCAGGGTGAAGAAGGTGTCTGTGCAGCTTGTCCCCCAGCCTGTGCTGTGTCTGGTCCCTGAATCCCCCATGAGAACAGTCACAGCTCAGTGCATACAACCAAGGACACACCAGTGGAGAAACGGGGTCAGCCCTGCAGCTCCCATCAAACTCCCTCATCTCTCTGTGATTTAGTAGCACCCCATGATGTCCAGGGGGCAGTGGGTGCTGGCTTCTACCTGTCCCACACTCCTGTCTCCTCTCCCTCTTCCCCACACCACAGATCCCACCAGCTCCACTATCAGTGCCTTTGAGGCTGCCAGTGGCACAGCCAGAGCCATCTTAGCACAGATACAGGCAGGGGGAGAGTAGCTTGAGTGGAGCCCTGAAGGGAAGGATTTAGGGGTGTCAGTGGAGGAGAAAATCAACATAAGGTGGCAGTGGGTGCTTGCAGTCCAGAAGCCAACCCAGTCCTGGGCTGCATCAAGAGAAGTGTGACCAGCAGGTCAAGGGAGGGGATTTTGCCCCTCTACTGGGCTCTGGAACTGGAGTTCCTGTGCCCAGTTCTGGAACCCTCAACCTAAGAAGGACATTGAGCTGTTGGAGCAGGTCCAGAGGAGGGCCAAGAAGATGATGAGAGGGCTGGAGCACCTCCCTTCTGAGGACAGGATGAAGGAGTTGGGGTTGTTCAGCCTGGAGAAGGGAAGACCTCAGAGTAGCTTCTCAATACCCCTTTCAGGGGCAACAGAAAGGCTGGGGTAGGACTTTTGAATAGAGCAGGACTAGGAGGAATGGATGCAAATTGGAAGAGGGGAGATTTAGGATGGAGAGAAGAAAGAAGTTGTTTGCTGTGGGAGTGGTGAGACACTGGAAGAGGTTGCCCAGAGAGGCTGTGGATGCCCCCTCAATCCCTGGAGGTGTTTAAGGCCAGGCTGGATGAAGCACTGAGCAACCTGGTGTAGTGGGAGGTGTCCCTGCCCATGGCAGGAGGGTTGGAACCAGATGATCTTTAAGGTCCTTTCCAGCCCAAACCATTTTATCATTTTATGATCTCTGTGCATTGCAGCTCCCACAAAGGCCAATGGCAATAGTCCCGCTCCTGGCCATCACCCTTGTCTCTCTCCAGAGCAGTGCCCCTGGCCATGTGTCCCATGTGCATCTCCCCTCCTTCTTCCCCTCCTTCCCCCACTCCTTCCCCATCCTCCTTCTCCTCCTCCTCCTCCCCGAAGCCGGGGCTGCCGAGCGCGTGTTTGTGAGCTCACAGGGAACGGCGGGACACGGGCCTTTCTCTCGGCTCTAATGAAACCCTTTAATCATATTCAAATAGGTTACTGTTCAGGGGGAAAATAGAAATATGGATTTGATAGCAATAAATTTCCCTGGCTGGCTAAGCCCAGTTCTTAATTGTCCTGTCCCAGGGCTCGCACATTTCATTGTTCGTTAGGTGCTTAAGTCCCTGCTCTCATTTTGTGGCGGTGACATTACCGCTGATGGCTCTAATACTCTCATAATTTGAAAGGGGATTTGCATGATAGAACGCAGAGTATTAAAAGAAAAAGAAAAAAAGGAGAGTTAAA
>VZTY01011777.1:25020-52854 GCA_013400935.1 Turnix velox | reverse complement strand
GTGGGGGGGGGTGGGGAGGGGAGAGGATTCAGCTTTCACTTAAAAAAAAAAAAGTCACTTTCTTCAAAGTCAAATCATTGTTTTCATTAAAGTGGGGGAAAAAAAGTGTCTCTTCTGCACAGTCAGTCCGGCCTGGCGCTGGTATTATCCTTATTGTTGCTAATGGTTATTAATTATTATTATCCTGCTACACAGAGCACTGCGGACGTGATGTCCCCAATGTCCTTGGGACAGAGAGGGGAAAAAAAAGCAGGGTGTCCGAGTCAGGGCAGGCTGCCGGCAGCAGAGGGGTTTTGCTGTTGTCTCTGGTGCCACGATGTTGGGCAGAAGCTGTGGCAGGTATCTGCTGCCAGCTGGAATCTCTGGCCCTGCAGCTTCCTCCCACTGGGGTTTGATGTGTCCATCCCACTGTCACATCCTGCCCATCTTTTGGGACAAGAGGTTGATTATTTTTCTGGAGAACAAAATTCAAATTGGCCAGTCCTGCTGCCTACCTTGATCCCCAAACTTTGGTTAGTGTTTAGTGGTGAGCCCCAATACACCCCTGGTGCTTAGTGCTGAAGGAGACTCAAACCTCCCACTGCTCCCAGAGAGCCAGGTTGGGCTCTGTACTGAGAAACCAGTCACATCTTCAGATCTGGATTTTCTATTTGTTAGTTTTTAAATCCAAGAAGAGCCATTATGGTCATCTGAGCAGCAAGCCATGGACCATCTCAGAATGTGGAATGTTGGAAATCCTGAGGTGGGTTTCATAATGGCAAACACAACTCTGCAGAAATAAAAAGGAGAGAGACGTAAGTCTCCAGGCTGTCATTCTGCAACATAAAGATTGGGAGGTGCAGCCATTTCTGCCTCTGCCACTGGCACAGAGCTCCTGGCCCAATGCAGTATCACTGCCCTGTGAGACCATGTCTGGAATGTTGTGTCCAATTGTGGGCCCCTCGGTTGAAGAAGGACAGGGAATTGCCGGAGAGAGACAAGAGCAGAGCCACAAAGATGATGAAGGAGGAATTGAAGCATCTCCCTTCTGAGGAAAGGCTGAGGGAGCTGGGTCTCTTTAGCTTGGAGGAGACTGAGGGGTGACCTCATTCATGTCTATAAATACGTAAAGGGTGAGTGTCAGGAGGATGGAGCCAGGCTCTTCTCAGTGACCTCCAATGATAGGACAAGGGGCAGTGGGTGCAGCTGGAACACAGGAGGTTCCGCAGAAATAAGAGAAAAAACTTTGTCAGGGTGAGGATGAGAGAAGAGTGTCCCAGGCTGCCCAGAGAGGGTGTGGGGTCTCCTTCTCTGAAGACATTCAAATCCCACCTGAATGACCTGGTCTGGGTGTTCCTAGTCTAGCAGGGGGATTGGTCTAGATGATCTCTTTTGAGGTCCCTTCCAATCCCTGATATTCTGTGAAAGTGGTGCCCTGTTGTGACTATTGCTCTTTGGTTCTGCTGCCTAATTTTGGCCAACCATGAAGAAATTTATCCCAGCTTTTGACAGTGACTCAGTTTTTAATTTCCTGAGAAAAAAAGGTGTAAAAATTTGCTGTCTCAAATCTTCTTTGAGGGATTTTGCTTTTCCCCTTGCTGGTGAAGAGGAGAAAAAAGCACACCTACATCAGATATAACAGAGAAGATATTTGCTGTAAGGGTGGTGAGAGGCTGGAAGAGGTTGCCCAGAGAGGCTGTGGATGCTCCCTCAGTCCCAGGAGGTGCTGGATGAGGCACTGAGCAACCTGGTGTAGTGGGAGGTGTCCCTGCCCATGGCAGGGGGGTTGGAATTAGATCATCTTTCATATCCCTTCCAACCCAAACCATTCTATGTGAGACCAAAACCAAACCAGAAATGGCCCAGCCTTTCCCAGGCCTCCAACCTGGAACTCAGTCCCAGCCATGCTGTCCAGCCTTTGGATCAACACCTGTCCACAGGCCACCAGCTAAGTGGCCATGTCTTGAAAAGAGAGCTTGTGCTGGCTGACACATCTCCCTCCAGCTACCCTTTCCCTCCCTGTCTCGCTCACATGAGAGAAATGGAACCGAAAATTTGCCCTGGGCTAAAAATTCCCTTTTTTCGCCTCTTTATATGGAGACCACAGGCATGTTGGTAGTTGCTCTGAGATTCATCACTGGCACATGGACATGTGGACACACACTGTGATGTTCTTGTGCTCCAGTGTGCAGGAATCCATGGGAAGGCTTTTTATCCATCACCTGTTTATTTTCTAATGATTAAAGGGTGTTCAGAAATGAATTATTATTGTGTGTCTGAGACTTGCACAGAGATCATATTTTGGCTGCTGCTCTCTTATCAAGTGTTTTAGCATCATTCAAGGCCCCAGTGAGTGAAAATCAGCCCAGGTCTGTTAATCTCAGCAGGGCTGAAAGGATTTGTCCTGCCTGGGGATGCTGCTCTCCCACTCTCCATCCTCTCTTTCCCTCTAACCCTGCCATCCATCCCAGGCTGTGCCAGGAACTCAGCAAAGCCCTGAGCCATTCAATCAGATGCTTTCCTGATCTCTTCTCATTTGCTCATAGACTTTTTCCTGGGTTGTTTCAGTGGAAAGCATCTTCTGACAGTTCATGGAGTTAACTTTAACCCTGGAGCCACACGATGAACAACAGCAGTTATTTACCACCATGTGGGAGGCAGCGAGGTCACCCTGCTCAGCTCCCCACATCTCACTGAGGGCTTCCATGGGACAGGCTCATGTTCCAGGGAGGAGTAGAGTGCTCTGGCTGCTCATTCTCAAGATTATTCACAATTTCTGGGAATTTCACCATCCCTGATGCTCAAAGGGCTCCATAAAGAGTGAAGATTTCTATTTGTGTGGCTGCAGCCCACAGACACCCAGTCTCAGCGCTCACAGAATTCCCAATTTCCAGTGGATTTTTCCAGACCCATCCCTAGCCCTGCCTTTGCTATCAACAAATCCTCTCGAGAAAGCACTTCCAGGTTACCTCACCTTGGAGCAAGAGGCAGGAATGAGCTACCAGCAAAAGGAGAGGAGCAGAGGTTTGAGCACCCAGCCCTTTACTGGGAGAGGGACTGGAATCCAACACCGGCCGACACCTAAATCCAAAGAGACCCCTGAGGGCACAAAGGAACTAGTTAGCAGCACATTGAGAGGAACGATCCTGGTCAAAAAAGGATCATCTCGTCTCTCTTCTATTCTATTTTCATCACCGTGATGCTGGACCACTTCCCACTAACATATTTACCCAGCGAGGTGACTACCATCTGTCTCCTCTTTATTAAAAGACTCCAGGATTTTCCCCCATGAGTCCTCGTCCTTGGGAATAGGAAGAAAGGATGTCAGCGAGCTGGAGGGAGGGCTGGGAAGTGGGTCATACCCTTCAGGAGCGCTCTCAGCCCCTCCAAACTGGGGCACGTCGCCAGCCCGGGGACACGGCTCAGCTCAGCGCCTTATCCCAGGCTGAGAGTGGGGGGGGGGGTTGCCTAAAGCAGCCACTCCACACAATGCCTGATGGCTGCCAGCCCCCACTCGGCACAAACTTGTTCCCTCATTACGTCACCCTGCAGAAAAAGAGAATTATTTAGACCTTGGTTTCAGCTGAAACAATTCTGTGAGCGAGGGGAACGTTTGCTCCTCTCCCCGCTCCTGCCCCACAGCCAGGGCACAGACGGGACCTGCCCGCTGCCTGCTCCGACCATCGGGGATGAAGTCACCGAAGCTGGTTTTGTGGAGTTTAGAAAAACTCCCGTTTCCTCTGGAAATGAACAAGAAAGATGAAAAAGGGTCTCAAAACGGGCCCCAGCACCAGCAGAGACTCTCCTGCAGCTCTGGGCTCTGCTCCCAGCATCATGCCCACCTCAGCCAGGCACAGCAGGGCTCTGCAGCCTCTACCCATCCCTCCTGCTGCCCAAAACCCCTCTGCCTTTCCCAGCCAGAGGTCTCCAGCTGCTGCCTCCACCAAAGTGTCAGCAGTCTTCAGCATCAAGGAGGTGTCCAGGCCCTGACATTGCCAGCTCAGGTCCCTGTGCAGCTCTCAAGAGGGTCCCCACCACCCCTAAATTGTCCTCTGTGCAGCAGAGCAGGGTCTCTACCCTCATCCTGCTCTCAGGTCAATGGTGGGACATGGGACATCTCCCAGAACATCTTCTACTGCTGCTGTCCTGAGCCCCACTCACCCCAAAGAAGCACCAGAGCCAAAATGGAGCTTAAATATTTTTGTTCTCTCATTCACTGAGGGATGGGGGGAGGAATGGAGGGGGGGAGAAGGGAGAAGAAGAGGAGGGGGACAAAGGGGGTTTAATAGGCTCCAGTGACAGCACAATGTCCACATTGGGAAAAGATTAATGACGAAAATTAATCGCATGACCTTTCTTTCGAGGAGCTGGAGGTGAGGCGAGCCATTAAAGCCTCTTATGTTGTAATTAACGTTTGAGGGGAGAAAAGACTGGCTTTAGAATGGATGTGATCATTTAATTAGGGTTATGCGTCAGTGCCACAACAGGTTCAGAGAAGTCATAATTTAACTATAGCTTTAAATTACACAGTCAGAATGTGGATGGCAGGGTTTAATGGCAGGGAAGAGCTGCCACCGAGGAGTGGGGAAAACAATTAAATAAACACCTCAGTTGTGAGCAGGAGAGGGGAGATGGGCACAGGGGCAAGGAGGGCATCACAGGGCAGGTTCCTCTCAAAGGGAATCCTGTGAAACCAGAGCAGGTCAGACCTTGAGCCACCTCTATCCAGCTCTGTGCATTCAGCCTCATGTGTCCTCACCAATCCAGGGCAGTGGGGTCTCTTCCTCAGCTCTGTATTAGTCCATCAGCCCAAATTTACTCTTTTTTCACCCCAATGGACACAGGTTGTAATTGGATTGATGTCAAGGCACTGTGGCCCAGTGCTCTCTTGGCAGTACCTGGTGTTTGATGTTTCAGGCACAAGGCACCTCACCACCAATGAGCAAAAGCAATGTACCTTTACAAATTATAGAATCATAGAATGAATCAGAGAATGGTTTGGGTTGGAAGGGATCTTAAAGATCATCTAGTTCCATAAAATGGAAGATTTTATAAAAGAAAAAAAGTCTAGGATTTCTTTCTTTCTTTCTTTCAGGAGAACTGTCAAAAAAAATCCAGGGAGATGCCTAATTTTCCCTTCACCTACTTAGAAACATCCACTTGGTGAGAGCACTGGCTGCTTCAGTGGTGAGAAGGGGAAAAAAACATGATGTGGCACCTTCCGTGGTGCTGCCAGCATTGGGATTTTGGGGGGGAGCCTTGATTGGAAAGGGAAAATTTGGATGGTGTTTGACTTTGGTGCAGGGAAGAGGTTTAACAGCCCCTCAGCAGTGCAGGGTGTGGATGTTAGGGAGGAGGTGAAGGTGGATGTGTAGAGTCTTGGAAAATTATATGTGAGAAATGAGTGTCATGATCAAGTGCTGCATATTGGATGGATTATTAAGGTTCAAAATTAAAACATATACAATATTGCCAATGCCAAGAGCTCTCTAATCATAAATCAGTTCCCCTGACCCCTTCATAATCATGAGATTGCCCTAAAGAGCAGGAGATTTTACATAATAATAAATGTGAGAGGGTTTTTTTTTTTAATTGGCCTCCTGTTTTTTTGAGCCAGCAGTGGTCACGTTTTCCAACTCTTCTTGGTGATCAGAAGGACGTTTTATTTGCTTTTTAGTGAAGGTGATGGTTTTTCTGCAATGCCCTGTCTTTGTGAAATGAAGCTTTAGTAAAAGATATGTTTCTCACTAGACCCTTCTTTTGCAATGCAGGAAACAGAGGAAACCAAAACTGCCATTTCAGTGCTGGTGCTGAACACACCTGGAATGCTTCAGGCTGGGGGAGAGCTCAGGAACTGTCAGGTTAAATACTGCAAAACAAAGACACTTAATTTGGAGGTAAATGGCAAAAAACTCCACTGTCTTTGGCAGAGGCAGAAATCTGGAGGATCATGGAATAATCCAGGTTGGAAGGGACCTTTCAGATCATCAAATCCAGCCATCAACCCAACTCAGACAAGAACCAGCCCTAAACCGGATCTCTAAGCTCTGCATCTCCCCATTAAAGTAAATAGTTCTCTGAATCTAACCAACTGCTTAAAATCATGGTGAGTCTCCTGCTACAAGAGATGAAATTTTTACACTCTGTCCTTTTCATCACTTGCTTTGGTTGTCATTTTTTTTTGTCACTGCAAGGTTGCTATTACTGCTGTGCACCTTTCACTTTGCTTTTTCTCTGCCTTGGCATTCCATGAAGGTCCTTCTTTCATCCCACCATGCCGTCAGGTTGGGGCTGTGACCTCTTGCTTCTCTTGGGGGGCAATCCCTGAGGTACTTCCAGCACACAGAAACTGTGCAGGAAACCCCCAAACACCAGCAGGTTATGAACCATAAGCTCTGCAAATCCCTTTCTCTCCTGGCTCACACTGTCTTGGTGCCTCCTGCACCTCCAGTGCTGCCCCAGCTCACCCCAGCCAGCTTTATGTCACCTAAACCGTCATTCACAGCCCTTGCACTGCTCTCTGCAGAGTGGGATCAGGTCTTTGCCGTTGAATCCTGGTGGAGTTTCTCTCCAAAATGAGGGTGAGCAGGAATGAAAGGAGAAAGAGAGTGAGCAACACCCCTCCCTGGGTTTAACCTACTTCCTCTCAGAAGAGGAGATGGTGCTGGGTGCATTCACCCTACCTGCTTCATAGAATGGTCTGGGTTGGAAGGGACCTTCAGGACCATCTAGTTCCAACCCCCCTGCCATGGGCAGGGACACCTCCCATCACACCAGGTTGCTCAATGTCTCATCCAACCTGGCCTTAAACACCTCCAGGGTGCATCCACAACATCTCTGGGCACCCACTTCCACTGTCTCACCACCCTCACAGCAAAGAGATTCTCTCTTATCTCCAGCCTAATTCTCCCTCTTCCAGTTTGCATCCATTAATCCTAGTCCTGCCATCCTGGACCCTATTCAAAAGTCCTACCCCTGCCTGGAGGCATCCTTTGGGTATTGAGAAGCTACTCTGAGATCCCCCCTGAGTCTGCTCTTCTCTAGGCACAAAGAAAGATTTTCCACCCTTGCTGTGTTTGTCCAAGTCCTCCCCCGAAGCCAGAGAGCAGAGCTGTCTGCCCCTCTCAGGCAGTGACACACCAAGCACAGCCACCCTGGGAGCTGCCAGCCACTGCCAGCCTGCCCAAATGGTGGCTTGTGTCCCCAGATCTGGCAAGGGGACACCAGCCTGCCTTTGGGGCACTCACAGCGGGTACATGTGTCAGCTCAGCAGCCATGGGAGGTTCTGTGGCTCCAAAGTGCACGAGCTCCTGCCTAACTCCCAGGGCAGGGCAAAGCCCATCCCTGCTCAGCCAAGCACTTGAGACAAAGTGCTTTGCTAAATCCCAGCCCAATGCAGTTCTGGACTGCAGAAACAGAGTTATCCACTTGTCAGCCTGGCCATGTTGATGCCAAAGTACCTGCCTGGGAATGGCCCCAGGAGCCAGGGCTGTGTCATGCTCAGGTCTAGGCTCTGTAGCTGAGCAGGAAGCCATTTGAGGCAAATAACCTCTAAACCCACACCAGCAGCAGTGATCCAGCTGCCTCCACCACACTTTCAGCTTTGTATTTTGTGGGATGAATGCTCAGATCACTTCTGGACTGGGTTGTGCTCACTTTCCTGACTGAGTTTTTGTTAAAAAACAAGCAGTCTCCAGCTCTGCCTGTCTCTGCTGTCTTTACACATGCAGACAGCTTTCCTGGGGACAGGGTCACTGTGCCTTGCCCAAGCAGGATTCTTTGCATGACCAAGGTATTATCTCTGCTCTCTCATGGGGTCAGAACCAGCACATGCAGATAGAACAGGGTGAGCTATTTTCCTATGGGATAGAAATGAAAAAAAATTAATGTATTTCTGCCATACTGCTGGAGATGAACAGAATAAATAACAATCAGGACTGCTCTGCACCAAAAGGTGCTTCATTTATGGGATATTTGCATCCCTTGATGTGCAGAGGGATGGGAATTCATGTAAAAATCTCAAGCCAGTTGCTTGTTTCATCCCACATCCTCACACCACTGCATGCCAAAGCAATCTTCTCTTGAATGCCTGTCTCTGACAGAAAGCCCCAGCCCATATCATCAATAGCTGCATCCTTGGGGATGCACCAGGACCCCATCACCTCTCCCTGGAGAGCCTGGTGGCCCACACACTGCCCTACAGAAGCCTTGTCAGCCCCATTTGCCAAACTGCCCCATAATCCCCAGCACCCTCAAAGGAGAGGAAAAAAAAATTGAAATGACTTCTCTCCTTCACGGAGGTCTCGTGGCCTTAAAACTTAATAGTCTCTCAAATGCCGTAATGCAAGAAGGGACTTTTATGGACTCGACAAGGGATAACATTATTAAGGTGTGTTATTATATTAATTCTAATATTTCATGAGATGGGGTGGGGGAGGGAGGTGAGGGTGAAGAATAAAACCTTTCACTGGTGAGTTCTGGGTTTTCCCATCCCTTCCCAAGGGTCAGCAATGCTGCCAGAGCTCCTCAGGTGGCAAAGTCACTGTCACCTACTTCTCCTCTCCCCTTCCCTCAGGACAAGGCAAATGTCCCCATGGGAAGTGACAGCTCTGGGGTGGCTCTTCCTTCATGTGTTTGGCTGGGAATGTCTAGGAAAAACCTGGCTAATGACCAGCAATTGGCAACTTGTGCTACCATCAATGGGAAGCAGATGGAGAGGGCTTAGAAAGGAGAAACTTTTGTCATATTGAGAGGAGCTGTGGTTGGATCCAGAGAAGTTCTAGGCAGGGCAAAGTTTGCACCTGTTTTTTTTATTGGAGTTCAATCCAAGCTCTGAGAAATAAGATATTGGCACTTTGTGTCCGTGACCATGCTACTGGGCTCGGGGTAGGGCTCTGCTCACAAACCAGACACTATGGTTGGCTGAATTCTGAAAGGATGGAGAGAATCATCATAGAATGTGCTGAGTTGGAGGGGACCTTCCAAGGCCACCTGGTCCCACCTCCTGCAGTTACAGGGACATCCTGCACTAGATCAGGTTGCTCAAAGCCTCAGCAAGCCTGGTCTTGGATGTCTCCAGGCATTGATGGAACCTCCTTCACCTCTCTGGGCAACCCTTTACAGCATCTCACCACCCTCATGAGGAAAAACTTCTTCCTAATGTCTCACCTAACCCTGCCCTGCTCTAGTTTCAAACCACTGCCCCTCATCCTGTGTCTCCATGCCCTGGCAAGCAGCCCCTTCCCTGCTTTCATGGAGCCCCTTCAGGCACTGGGAGGCCATTAGAAGGTCTCCTTGCAGCCTTCTCTTCTCCAGGCTCTTGTAGCAGAGGCACTCGAGCCCTACAGACCTGAGAGGGCTGGTTGTGCACTGAAGTCCCTTGAGAAAGGCCTCACCAACTGCAAAGGCTTCTTGGAAGAGGAAACATCTAGGGATCAACCTGTCCAGACATCTCCACCAGAAGCAGACGCAAAGGCAGTCCCTGCCATCTTCCATCACCCCATCCACTAAAAGCTTTCCTCATCCAAACAAGTGTCACCTGATTGTCCCTGCCCATGGCAGAGAGGTTGGAACTTGATGATCCTTAAGGTCCCTTCCAACCATTCTATGATTCTATGATTGTTTTCTAATCTAATCCCACCTCTTTCTTCCTCGTTCTGTACTTCCCTCTTCCCTTCTTTTTCCCTTTCACTTCTCCTTACCTTTCCCAGCCCAAGTGTCTGCTGGGATTTTGGAGTCCTGCCACTGCCCAGCTCTCACCGTGTGTGGGCAACCCCAAACAAACAGGCGGTAAATAAAATACCCTCTCTCTCTCACACACACATATTTTCTCCATTACTTCCACTAATACTGTCTTTCTTCCATCTTGAGTTCAATGTTGTTTTTTGTCTCTCCCAAACCCCTCCTCCTCCTCCTCCCTGCAATTTATTCCAGCTGTGAAAACCTTTCTGCCATCCCGGCTGCCACACGGGCGCGGAGGTGAGTGGCAGTGAGAGAAGCCCCTCTAAGCCACTGTGCCTAATCTATCCCACATGTGGGACTTGGCCACCATCCCGAGCCACAGCATGGCCAGACCCTGCAGCTCCTGCTGAAATCAGACCAACCCTTCACAGGCTCCGACCCAGACACTTCCCTCCATCAGAGACTTTTAGGGTTTTTTCCTTCATCCTCTTGGGATGGGTTTGACAGCATGGTCTAGTCCTAAGGGACAAGGTGGAAGCCTTCAGCAAAGAAGGGGCAGCATGAGAAGGACAAGAGAAAAAAAGCCATCAGGACATGATACTGATCCCTCCCACTCAGCATCAACTGCCTCAAAAACAATCTTATGGTCAATGGTAAGAAAATCATGGAATCATAGCATGGTTTGGGTTGGAAGGGACATTAAAGACCATCTAGTTCCAACCCCCCTTGCCATGGACAGGGACACCTCCCACTAGACCAGGTTGCTCAGTGCCTCATCCAGCCTGGCTCTAATGGTGTCATGGGAGACTTTTCTTCCCACCTGAGTGTGGGTCATTGAGGCAGAATGATTATATCACCTGCTCAGTGTAGATCAAACTAGGTGAGGCAAATTCCAGTGTCAGTCCTTCGACACATGGATTTCACAGCTGTGTGTGGTGACCAGAATAAAGAAGACTCTTAAGCTCTTTCCTGTGAGGGTGGTAAGACAATGGAAGAGTTGCCAGAGAGGTTGTGGATGCCCCCTCAGTCCCTGGAGGTGTTTAAGGTCAGGGATGAGGCATTGAGCAACCTGGTCTAGTGGGAAGTGTCCCTGCCCATGGCAGGGAGGTTGGAATAGATACCTTTAAGATCCTTTCCAACACAAACCATTCTATGATTCTATGACATCTGGATATCTAGTCCCTGTGATGGGCTGAAGGGTCCCAAAATGTTTACACCGAAAAGGGTTATCAAGCACTACACTGAAAGGATTATCAATCACTGGAAATAGATGTTCAGGACAGGGGTTGAGGCACCATCCCTGGAGGTATTTGAGTGCCAGGCAGACACAGAGCTTTGAGATATGGTTAGGACTGCTTCTTGTCAGAGTTGGGTTGATGCTTGGACTCAGTGATCTGAAAGGTCCATTCCAACCTGGGCCGTTCTATGAAGTCAGTCTTTGCCCATTTCAGTAGCTGAAGGTAAAACTTCCACTTCAGCAACAACCTGAGGGGTAAGAGTTACCATCCTCCCCACTGACTGCTGGGGAAACCACACTGCCCAAGTCAGGATGAACAGTCACTGATCCTGCCCTGACCTTTTGCAGGGTGGAAGGAAGAGTTTTGAGTTTGCCATACTCTGGAACCACATGTGAATTCCTCCTCCATAAGCTGGGGAAAGGACTCAGGAGCCCCTCCATCCCAGCTGGATGCACTAAGCTGTTCAGCTCAAAGGTGTTTATGCTGCTGGAGACAAAAACGAAGTAAACCCCAGGCATTACTGCGGTCCCACAGCGCTCTGTTAGTCAGTAACTCCTCCGTGATCATAAGCAGGGGCGTGCATAAAGAGATCAGATCATCAAATCCTTCCATCTCTCTGTTGTTTTTCTTTTCTTTTCTTTTTTTTTTTTAATAAATACTTATTGAGGCTTTTGCAAAGCAGAAATGAGAGGCACATTTGGCAGTTGGCAGAACTTTGTGCGGGAGCCAAAGCACTTGTCCTGGCTGCCAGGTCTATTTGTCTGTCACTCGGAGCTGCCACTCACAGCAAAGCAGAAGCACCCAGGGGACATCTGACAGCCCCCAGCCCTGGGGACTCTGTGGGGAAAGAGCCTCCCTAAACCTTTAAAGACCACTTTATTTAACAGAGAGCTTTAGTTAAGCGGTGGCTCCTGCTGGGCTATTTTCCTGGCTTCCCTCTGGTCTCAACACCAAGCAAATAGAGAGGAATTTCCTGTTGCAGCCCAGGGATGCAGTGAGAGGAGGGGGTTAATCCTCAATTTCGGGCAGGTTTGGGACAGAAGTAGGACATGTCTGCTGTCCCAGAGTGCTAATGGCCACCCTCCATGTGGCCTTCAGGCTCTCTGGAAGTCTCTGTCTGACCACATGGCTTGGACTGTTTTTAGGCTAAGGAGGAACTTTACTTGTCTCTTTGGCCTGTTGCTCTCCATCTCAGGTGGCTTTTCCTTCCCTGAGCTCTGCTCCCTTCCACACCTGGAAATACAAAAGACCTGTATGCTGTGTCCTCCTGGTTTCACCAGCTCAGCCTGGAGATCTAAAGAAATCAGCAGAGCTGTGAGTATCTGCCCAAAATCAAGAGACCTCTGGTTCTTCACTGATCATCCACCACTAGGACAGACCCCTTTGGAAACCACATCCACCCTGCGCCCACAGCAAGGCTGAAGAGTCTGCAGGGCATGGACCTGTGTCACCCCCAGAAGAGAAGTTATCCCAGATCAATCAATCAGTCCAGTCCCAACCTTGGTCTTCTCACCTGCCTCTCACCACTCTGTTGGGGCTGCAAATGCAAAAAGAAAGCAGAGCCTGTCGGAGGCTCCACTGCACCCAGAGGAGTTCCTCAGCTGCAACGTGTGCTTTTAAATAAAGATTTTAGAAGGGCAGGGACTTGTGAAACAAATACATAGGATCTCTTCTTAGCAAATGTGGGGCTGAGGAGAAGATGGCTGCCTTTCATGAGTGAAGGGCACACTCTGGCTGTGCATCACTCAGACACCAGAGAGGTCCTGACTCCTCCCCAGTGAACATCTGCTCAATAAACCTTGTCTCCCACCTGATGGAAGCCGTTGAGTGAAGGTGTGGATTTGTTCCAGATGGGGACCATAGGTGCCATCAGCTGAATTCAAAACAAAAACCTCCAGGTTGAGCCCTGTTGAAGGAATTGTCTTCCTCTCTTAACCCTGAAAATGGAAGAGGAACTCCAGGGTACAAGGGTCCAGCCCCAGCCTCTGCTCTCCTGCTCTGCCTTTTTCCTGCTCTCCTTCTCCCCTTGATCCCCATCTTGCTTTGCATGACCAGTATGGGGTGTGGAGGTCTCTTGGTGAGAACCTCCCTGGTCATTTCAAAAATTAAAATAAAATAAAATAAAGTATTAACCACCAGAGGTAAATCCCACTGCCCAGAAAAAGTAGGGTTTATGTGAGGTGTAAAACCCCTTCAGTGCTCAGCCAAGGTTTGGGGCTCCAATGAGAGGGAGAAGGGAAGGGAAAGTAACCTGGGGGATGTAGGGGGTGCAGGAAGCCTAACTCCTGGGATATTGACTTCTGGGACACAGAGGTGGGGAGAAGAAAGGAGAGTAATGGCCCTGGATTTCCCCCAGATGTGTGGCAGCCCCTCATGATTGATGGCATCTGTCTTTTGCTTTATTAAACTTGTGCAGCCATGTTCAGCCTGGGATTTGCAAGCGGCTTAATGAGCATTAGGGAGGAATCTCCTGGCAGGACGGGGAGATTTTGGGGGTTTGCTGAGCCACTGGCAGGAAATGTCCTGCACAGTGTGCTGTGTCCTGCTGCACAGGGGCTGGGATGCCAGGAGCAAAGGAAAGGGGTGATGCCTGCAGGGACACTCTGTTGGAGATGGCAGCAATGGTGTGTAGGTGCTGTGGGTCTGGAGGTGGTTGAAGGCTCAGGAAGCCAGCACCAGGCTGGGAGGAGGCTGGTGCTGTGTGAGAAAAACACACCTTTGTGTGGAAATGGGCCAGGACATCAGCAAGGATTGGCAGTAGCAGCCTTGTGTGGCTGTCTGGGTCCTGAATCCAACTCAGAGCTCAAGTAGGAACATTCCAAGTGACAGATCACTGGTGTGTTTGGGGACAAGCTGACATCATTTCCCTTCTTCTGTGGGGCTCAAAAGGCATTTTGAGAGATGAGTTAACCCAGAACACAGTCTCTGCTGCCTGGTTGGACCTTTCCTGTGAACAGGCTTCTCCGTGCAGCCTCTGCAGCTGCTTTTCTCCTTGGATGGGAGATATCAGAGTGCTGAGATCTCACATCATACACCTGCTTTTCCTCCTTAGAGGAGATGTACAGGCAGATCTAGGCAGAAGTGTACATATACAAATACAAGTAATATTTGGGTGTATCTCTATGTAGGGAAGGCTGATGTGGAACTTTTCATCTGCAAACACTTGAAAATTAAAAGTTTCTCAGCTGCAGAGGAAAAAGTCCAATGTCCCCATGGGATATTTCCAAGTGGATTCTCCATCCACATGACATAAACCAAGCTGTGAGGCACCACCTGCACCAGCCACCATTGCTGCAGGCTGCAGAAAAACCTCCCCTTTTCTCTGCCCTGAGCACTCAAAACACACAGTCCCTCAGTCTCTGTCACCTTCCAGCTTTCCTGCACTTCTCTCAGTCATTGCAATCCTTTTCTGCATCACTTGAAAGCCTTTTGTTTGGGGATGGAAGACTACCCTGGACTGGATACTGTGAAATTAAAGGGTTTGGTTTTCCCTCTGAAAATCTTTCTCCATTAATCCCTCATCCAACATCACTCCCAGCCCCATCCACACCTCACCCACCCTGAGCATGTCACCATCACAAGTCTCTGCATAAACTCAAGCTGTGGTGCACAAACAGCAGTTTTGAATGAAATCAGTTTGCTTCCTTACCGTTGAAATCCTGATTTTGACTAGTTGGTGGGGGTTTTTTTGTTTGTTTAAACTGTCTACCTGGGCCCCAGCAGCTTGCTGCTTCATTTTTGCATTTTAAAAGCAAGACTTGGGTACCTCTTCCATAGTGTTAATTTCAAAGTGTTTCCCAAGAGCTTTTCTAAAATAAAAAGGAAGGATATTTCAGGTGGGAGCTAAATCAGAGCAGAGGCATCCCTAGGGTGGCCTTTCCTCCTGTGCCAGGGCTATCTGGAGAGTTGAGGGAAAGCCATTCCCTTCTCCACGACCAGACCCCAAGGAAGCAAAACCCCAAGCTGTGGCCCAGCCCCGCTCGAGAACGTGCCCTCTGGCCTCCTGTCCCTCCTTCCTCCCCGTGGCCTCCCATCCCTCCTTCCCCCAGAGCCTCCCCCCTCTCTGCCTCCTCTTCCAGCTCCCTTGTTTTTCTTATTTTAATTTTTTTTTTTTGGTGCCTCTCTCTTTGTCAGAATTAGTCAGGGCTGAACTGCCTCCACTCCCCAAGGAGACCCTATTTCACCCTGCCTAAAGTTCACCGCCTTGTCAAACCGAGCTAATCTCCTGCCGGGGAAGGAAAAAGGCTCATTTCAAACTGCTGCGCATTCGGGGAGCGGCTGGGGGGAGGAGGAGGTCTTCCTGGCTCCAGCCTGAAAAGACCCCGGACAATAATACCCCTTTTGTTCTAGGACAGTGGGAGGGGGCTCGGTGGTAGGAATGAAAGATGGGGGATATTAAAGGAGCAGGTGAAAGACATGCGTCTTCAGCAGTCACAGATAAGAGCCGACCCCCTTCTAATCTGACTGAAGCTTATTATCTTACTGCCACACTCATTACTATTAATATTAAATACGGAGAAAAAAAAAGAAAACTGCATGAGACAACAACCTTAAAGAGGCTGCTCTAAAGCAGGGGCAGACACAGAGGTGCAGCCAGTGCCTGGGAGGGGGTGAAGGAGATGTTTCTTCTCCAGGGATGCTCGGGCAGGGTTTGAAGAGTTTCCTGGATATGAATCATCCCTTTGGGCCAAAGCGTTTGATGCAACTAAACTCTCTGAACCAGGGGGGTCTCTGCTTTATTTTTCTTAGCAGAAAACGGTCAAACTGGAGTTTATTGGCAAACGTTGGGGCATGTAAGGCAGCTGAGGAGCAGGAGCATCCCCTCCAGCCAAGATGGTTTATAGGAGAGGCCAGGTGGGAGGGAGCTGTGTCTCAGCTCAGCCTGGCACAGTAAGGGAAGGGGGGGATCCACGAAAAAACAGACATGTGGAGAAATTTGCTCCCTGTTTCCCCCCCTACACATACCTTCTGCTCACCCAGCTGTGGATCCCCCACGGTGTCAGTGGGCTGCGGGGGGGAAGGTGCCCCCAAACCCACCATGAAACACCTGCGACTCGGTCTCCAAGTGTCTCCCCCTCTCTCCCAAGACTCCATCCCTGCCACAGGTGGCCTTGGGAAAAGCTCTCTGCGGCTCTTTGTCCCCTTTCCCCCTCTGCGAAGGTTTCCTTTGTTCCAATTAGTCCCTGGGCTGTGCGGGGCGGGGGATGCTCCCGCAGCCTGTTTGCAGAGCGCAGCCCTCGCCCCGCAGCCCCGCGCTGCCTCCGCAAACTCCCGCAGCCGGGGGGCTCCGGTGGTCCTGCTCCTACCAGCATCCCGGGCTGAGCAAGAGGGGAGGCCATTTACCCCCCAGCACAGCAGAGAAGAGCTCCCCAGCCGAGCTGAGGCTGCAATCACCGAAATTAACAACTGATTCGCTGTCAGAAGCTGGGATAAATTTTTTTACGGTTGGCCAAAATTAGGCAGTGGAATCAAAGGGAGATACAGGCACAGCAGGGCACCATTTTCACAGAATCACAGAATATCAGAGGATTGGAAGGGACCTGAAGAGATCATCTTGTCCAACCCCTCTGTCAGACCAGGAACACCCAGACCAGGTCACACAGGAAGGTGTCCAGGGGGGGTCTGATTGTCTCCAGAGAGGGAAACTCCTGACCCTCTCTGGGCAGCCTGAGACACTCCTCTCTCACCCAGAATACCGACGAGCTGACAGTAAAAGAGAAACGTCTGCGGTCCCGGGGCGCAGCTTGCCCCTTGTCCTATCATTGGAGGTCACACGTGCAATCTGACAGACTCTCTTCTGGACCACTGGTGCTTCATGTGCACAGAGGGGAAGGGGCAGGTTTGGGAACTGAGCTGTTTGTCAGAGGATAGCAAATGTAAACTTTTAACCTGGCTCAAGGATTATCCTCACTCCCATGAAGGGACAAAGTGACTCCCCCAACCCCGCAATGAGCACAGCCCCCCTGTACAAACCCTGCTGAGCCAGGGGTGAGCAAAGGTGGTTGAGAGCGAGGTCTTTGTGCAGCAGCAGGAGCCCAGCAGGAAGCTTCTCTGGTGATGGGGGAGGTATTGTCTCCCCATTGACCTCTCCCAATCGCCTCCTGCCCTCCTTCTGCAGCTCCTCCACTCCACAGTGGGGGCCAGCAGGGATGGACAGACTCCAGCCACATATGAGGAGGTTGCCCTGCTGGAAAGCTGCAGGAGTCCTTCACCACCCTTGGGAAGGGATGCTGATGGCCAGGCAGTGGTGCTGCAGCTCACAGAGCTTGCTGGACTTTAATGCTGTTTTTAAATGAGAGCAGGGCAGAGTTAGATTAGATGTTAGAAAGAAGTTCTTCACCATGAGGGGGGAGAAACACTGGCCCAAGTTGCCCAGACAGATGGTGAAGGCTCCATCCCTGGAGACATCCAAGGCCAGGCTTGCTGAGGCTCTGAGCAATCTGATCTGGTGCAGGATGTCCCTGTCACTTCAGGGGGTTGGACTAGTTGGCCTTTGGAGGGCCCTTCCAACTCTATGATTCCAATTCTATGATTCTATGACATGATATCACTGATTAACCACACTGGGGCAGGAAGTACCAAGTAAGGAGAAAGACTCACAGGAGAGGAATCGCCTGCTGATTTGGGAGGGAGAAGGTGCTGAGACACTGGATGAGGTTGCCCAGAGAGGCTGTGGATGCCCCCTCTCTGTAGATGCTTAAGGCCAGGCTGGATGAGCAACCTGGTGTAGTGGGAGGTGTCCCTGCCCATGGCAGGGGGGTTGGAGCTGGGTGATCTTTGAGGTCCCTGCCAACACAAACTATTTTATGATTCTATAAGCCAGCTTAGTGATGCTAAGAATGCAAAGGGATTGGCACCTTGGCATGGCTCTGCCTCTGGGGAAGTGCAGCCTGCTCCATCCTAGGAAGGTGCCAGGGTGGTCAGGTCCATCCAATGGCTGAGAGCTCTGACCCTGAAGCCCATCCAAACTCAGTGCAACAAAAAGCTCTCTGAAAGAACAACAAGGGCCCTTTCCCTACTGGCTGCACCTGCACTGGGTGGGCAGGGCTGGGCACCACGTCCAGCAGCACTTCCCAGGGCAGTGGGGCTGGTAGGGCAGTGGGAGAGCCCCCACCAGGCACAGGCACCCAGGAGGAATGTCTGTGGCCTCCTTCCCCTACAGTAAACATGAACGGGTGACCCTGCGGTGACAGGCGAGGGCTGAAATAGTCTGTGTGAGCTCTGGAGAGCCGTGGGAATGCAGTGGGGGTTACGTCACAGCACAGAGACAGAGCTGGCCTCGGGAACCATTTCGGGCATGTTTTTGGTCTCTCATAGAATGGTTTGGGTTGGAAGGGACCTTCAAGATCATCTAGTTCCAAACCCCGTGCAATGTGCAGGGACACCTCCCACTGCACCAGGTTGCTCCAGCCTGGCCTTAAGCACCTACAGGGGCTGAGGAGACATTCACAACCTCTCTGGGCAACCTCTTCCAGTGTCTCACCACCCTCACAGCAAACAACTTCTTTCTTCTCTCCAGTCTAAATCTCCCCTCTTCTAATTTACATCCATTCCTCCCAGTCCTGCTATCCTGGACCCTATTCAAAAGTCCTACCCCAGCCTTTCTGTAGCCCCCTTCAGGTACTGAGAAGCTCCTCTGAAGTCCCCCCCTTCTCCAGGCTGAACAACCCCAACACATCATGCATACCAGCGATTTTTCACTCTTGTTTTTTAAAACTAGGAACATTTCAATTTTTACTTTATTTTTTTTTTTTACCCTAGGCAGGCTGAATGTGCTGTTTCTTATCTCATCTTGTACTGATGTGTCTGTTAGACAAGGTATGCACCGTGGGTCACCTCTGAATCCCAGCATTCAGGACCAGAGAGTGACTCTGGATAAGCCCTCAGTATTTTTGCAAGGCTTTTTTCCCTGCAGTTTTCAAAGCCCTCAGTTCGTTAGTTACTTCATTATTCTTCCAGTTTATAAAACAGTAATAAGAAGTGTCTACAGAGACAAGCCAGCCTTTGACACATGCATGAAACCACATCAAGTAGAGGGAAAGGACGGCAACACCGTCCATGGAATGATTGCAGAGAACCAGACAGCCCCCAAAATAAACCCAATTCCCCACGTAGCCTGATAATATTCAGCTCTGAAGAGGCACGACACTCTGCAGCTCTAGAAATGGGAGCTATTTCAATTTTAACAAATATTAATTAAGCCTCTGAGGACAGATGTTTGTTGTATGATTTGCTCTTAGCACAACAAAAATCATCTGAAGAAGCTACAAGAGCTGACAAATGACTGTGTTGGCTAAATATGTGTAAATACCTCAGCTCAGTGTGATCCCAAGGGTGCTTTACCCCCCACATCCTGCTAAGGCTGCACCCCATGAAATGCTGGCCCAGTGATAGAAACAGAAGAATTGCCAACATAAATTGGGTTTTCCTCCTTAACTTCAAGAAAACATTGGGTTGAGACAAACCAGCCTCCTCTTTGGAAGCCCTAAAATCTCTCATCACAAAACCATAGAATGGTTTGGGTTGAAAAGAACCTTAAAGATCATCCACTTCCGACCCCTCTGCCATGGGCAGGGACACCTCCCACCACACCAGGTTGCTCAGTGCCTCATCCAGCCTGGCCTTAAACACCTCCAGGGACTGAGGGGGCATCCACAACCTCTCTGGGCAACCTCTTCCAGTGTCTCACAACCATCACAGCAAAGAACTTCTTTCTTCTCTCCAGCCTAAATCTCCCCTCTTCCCACTTGCATCCATTCCTCCTAGTCCTTCCATCACATATCTTATTAAAAAGTCCTACCCCAGCCTTTCTGTAGCCCCCTTCAGGCACTGAGAAGCTCCTCTGAGGTCCCCCCTGAGCCTTCTCTTCTCCAGGCTGAACAACCCCAACTCCTTCAGCCTGTCCTCAGAAAGGAGGTGCTCCAGCCCTCTCATCATCTTCCTGTCCTCCTCTGGACATGCTCCAACAGCTCAGTGTCCTTCTTCTGTAGAGGGCTCCAGAACTGGACACCATAACTCCAGTTGCAGTTCCAACAGAGCCTACACAGTTTCAGTGGCCAAAAAATTTTCCCAGCTCTGAGAAATCCCTATTTAAACACCTGAAGAAGAGCCCATAGTTCCTGGGGAGGTGGAGGATGTGCCGTGGTTGATGCTGGGGTTGATGCTGGGGTAAATGTTGTCATCACCCACCCCACAAAAAGGGCTTCAGGGACTTCAGAGCTGGTGGGAAGAAGAAGTCTCTTCTCTGAGGAGTGTAACATCTGCCTGTAATTCATTGTGGGAGCGGTGGGTGGGGGAATGGCAGAGGACACATGTACACACCCCTGGTTGCACTGCAGTAGGTCAGGAAATGGGGTTTTTCTCTTCTGAAAACATGCTCCTTTTTTTTTTCTGGGGACAAGACAAATGAGTGTCAGAGCCATCCCTAAGGGCAGCAGTGGGAGGAGAGTGAGGGGATGCTCCCAGTGTCCCAGGGTGAAAAGAGGGGGACCCTGGCTCTGGTATCAATTGATTTTCAATGAAAAGTTGACCAATTCCTGGGCAAAAAGGCACATTTCACATTCAGGAGCCCTTGTCAGTCGTGTTGGCATGGGAGAAAACCAATTTTCCATTGAAAAGCCCCTCCAAGACCCGTGTGTCTGTGGTTTGTGCCACCAGATTTTCTAACTGATCTTTGCAAAAAAATATTTTTAAAAGGCTAAAAAAAAAATAGAAGAAGCAGGAGAGGGAAGGGAGAGTGGAATTAATTAAAAAATGGGATTAAAAAAAAGAAAAGAGAAGAAGGTTTTATGAAAAAAAAAAAGAAGAGAAAAAAAGGAGAAGGAGCTTCACAAAGTGATGCTTAATTCAAAGCTTTTACTTTGGCTTTTCCCCCTCGGAAGCATGAAAGCAGCTAAATTAGCAAAACAGAAGTAAACTGTTGACTGCTTCATTGCAGGATTAAGTGTGATAAATGGAGGTTTTGTTCAGCCTCTGTCCAGATGTTGTGTCTACTCTGGGTGGGTTTTTTTCTTTTTTTCCTTCTTCTCCTCCTTTTTTTTTTACATTCTTGGCCTAGGGCCCATATATATTTTGGATACTGCAGGGAGTATATAATATCATTGGAAAATGATGTGGTCTGGTAACCTTTTAAATAACATTTCCTCCCTCCTCTCTTTTCTAATAGTTTGTTTTTCTTTCCATGTTTGCCTTTTATTGGGGGGAAATTTTTTTTGGAAATTAACGAGGCCAAAGTTTTAAAACAAACAAAACAAACAACCCCCCCAGACAAACCAAAGCATAAAAAAAAAGCCCCACGTTATTTCCCTCCTCATTTCAGGAGGGGGGAAAAATAGTTAAGGGACTTGTAAGGGGGCAGGATAGGGATGTGTTTGGGACTTTATTTTTTTTTCCCCCTGTCTAGAAAACCTTCCTGATTATTTTTTAACATTCCCAGCGCACTTGGCCCGGGAGCCAGGCTGGGTTTGGAGACAGCAATTTCAGTTCCTGGCTCTGTTTGCATTGCTGGAGCCCCCCTGACCCCAAAAGCATATCTTTTTTCTCCCATTTCAGGAGTGGGAAGTACCTGTCACTCCTGGAAGCACTGCTGATGACCAGCCTTTCCCAAATCTCTAAGGAAGCATCCAGCAGGGATTCACACCTCCCAGTTTTAAGTGGAAGGAGCTGCTGGAAGGTGAAGGGGGCAGAACCAGCTGAGCAGTGCAGCCATAGGGACACCATCCCACTGGCACCACCAAAGCTGACCAAGTCACCCACCAACCCCTTCCCCATGACTGGGCAGCATTCCTTGCAATTTCACCGTCCCCCCCAAGATATCAAAGTTTATACTATTGCATCCTTGCTGTTATGTGCTGTTATACCCCATGTACCCCCCCACCATGGCTGCTCTGCTGGGGATGTCTCCCTGGCTCCACGCTCCCCTCTCTCCTCCTGTGTTCCCCGTGGGACTCCTGGGATATTTTTTTTCCAGACTCCACCTTAAAATCCCATCCAGGCAGTGGCTGTGCCTCCCTTGGCTCAGCCTGGATTCGGGAGAGGAGCCCAGCCCAGGCTAAAACTGTGCTATTGACTCACCCTCTGGCAGAGTCCAGGCGGATAAAGGAGCATGTGGGGTCTCAGCCCACGAAAGAAAGACCCCAGTGGTATGACCCTGCCAGGGCTGCCCAGGGGCAGATGCCCTTCCTATTGGGGGTGTGGTGGGAGAAGGAGGAAGAAAAGGGGAGAAGGCCAGATGGTGATGCAGGGTACCAAAATGGGTTGGTTTAACCTAATGACACCAGCCAGTGTGGGGAGGAACGACAGAGCAGGATGAGGGGAGTCACTGCCCAGATATGGCTTCTCCCCCTTGGATCAGGGTCTGGGTGTCAGCCCCAACTCACTCAGGAGAGATTTGCAGTGACTTTAGCAGCCCTTAGAGCTTCCCTCTCTGCCAGCAAGAGGTAAAAGGCAAACCCACTGGCTCCATTCAGTTCCATGATAGGGCTGTTGTGGCCATCACCATCTGGAAATCGACAGGGAAACATCCCAAGGGCAATGTCACGAGGGTGCACACCAAGGAAACCCTCTGTGGCTCTAGGCTGCTGTTACTGAGTGCACTCCAGGCTACACAAACCTTGGCTGGGGCTGAGATTTCGGGGAGCTGGACACTCACAGGGCAGGCAGAGTCCCCCAAAACAGGATGGGGAAAGCAGACCAGAGCTTTTACAGGGGACAAATCCCCCATTCTGGTGATTTGTGTAGTTTATTTTTTTCCAGGATGACATTAAACAAACCGAACCGCCCCTTCTCCTTCCCCCCCAAAAAAAGAAAACTAACAGAAAAAAAAAAGGTGAGAATTTCAGCAGATAAAAAGGCAAAGCAGCAGCCGTTCGCAGCAGTAAACACCTTGGAAAGTCGCCCTCGGTTTTGTTTTTTTTTTTCCCCATTGCCTCCCTCCCTCCTCTCCTTCTCCTCCTTCCTTCTCCTGCTCTCTTAAGGTAGCAGCGTGGGAGCTTAGCCAAAACTCTGCGGTCCCGGGGGGGAGTTTTCCTCTCACTGAAAGAGCCCTCTCGCCTGCCAGCCCAATTAAAACAACGTGAAAGGAAAAGCAGCATCTGGAATTGCGCTGCCTCTCACAGCCAAGTCACAATTGTTTAGTCTGAAAGTCGTTTCAGGGAGAGCGGGGCTGGCTGCCCCCACATCTGGATCTGCGGCTAGACAGCCTCCTTGGCTGCAGTCCTGCCTGCATGTGCATTTTTAACTTTAGGATATGCTGACAAGTTAAGAAGTCAGAAAGTCAGTCACAGCAACAGCCTCGGCGGCCCCTTCCTCCCTCCGCCCCTTTCTAACACACACACACGCAGTTGACTAAATACAATTTTCTGACATCCTTTCATCTGGAGAGAGTTTCTTCCCCTTCCAGCCTTCAGCCCGGGTCCCCCATGAGTTATTTGAGCCGAGCCAACACATGTGAACAAAAAGTCTTCTCTTCAGCCTATGCTCAAGGGCCTGTCTGTGCTACCCACCTTTCGCCGGCAGCCAGAGGGGCTCTGCCGGGCTCAGCACGGGGAGCCATCGCCGCCGCCGCGCCGTGGGGACGGGGGTTTGCTCATCGAGGGGATGCTGAAAGGGGCTTGGATGTGTCTGGGGTCGAGCTGCTCGTTGGGGTGTGTGAAAAAAATGAGCTACTGGTCCCCAGCGGCACTGCAGGAGTGTTTGGGCCAAAGCTTTTGCTGGCTTTTAGTGGTTTTCTTCTCCAAAGCCTTGGCTGGGGCTGAGATATGGGAGAGTTGGATGCTCATATGGCAGGAGGGATCCCCCAAAAACGGGATGGGGAGGGTAAATGTGAGCTTTGATGGGCACAGCTCAGGAAAGGCTGCAGACCACACTGCCCTTACCAGTCCCAGAAACACACTGACCCCATCACTGTGGGTTTTTCTTCCCCCAGAGTCAGCAGCAATGGGAGCAGGGATGGCCCAGAAGCTGATGCCCAGGTGGTACCAAGGCAGCCAACGTGCTGGTGTGGTGCATTCAGTGTGGTGAGCCCTGCTTGCCAAAACACTGCTGAGCAAACCCATAGGGATGGGGGCACTTCCCAACCTCCTGCAGCAACAAACCAGCAAGACAGAGCCTTCAGAAAAATCTCAGTGTATAATGAATGAGTCCCCTCTGAGCCACCAGAAAGATGGGCACATTCGAGATGACTCTTCCCAGCTGTGCTTTGCCACGTCAATCTGCTGCTGTTTCAGAGATGTAAAATAGCAATAAAATAAGGGCAAGTTTCCATTTGAGGTGTTTGTTGTGGGATGGAGGATCCCACTGCCACCCAGACCCCAGTTGGGCCCCACTCTCAGACCTGCTCAAAGGCTGCTCCACTTCACAGCCATGAGTTTTTCAGAAGTGGCTCCTGATCCAGGGGCTGAGCACAGGCAGGCTTTGGTGTAAGGACCCCCACCACCACAGATTCCCATGGAAAAATACCTTCCTGCCCTGTAAGGGAAACACCATAAATGCAGAGTCTGAAAAAGCCACAGGGACAACACTCCAAGGTATTCCTGAGCACAGGAGGGGTCAAGACTGGGCAGCTCTTTGCTTTTTCCCCTTGGTATCCATCTCCAGTTAAGCTTCTCCCACTCCTCACCCCATCATCAGGCTTCCTCTCAGACTGGGTTCACCAGCATCCACAGAAGGGGCTACAAAGGGGATGGGGATGTTCCAGGGACAACCCTAAGCCCCCCTGGGGTTTGGGGTGAGTTCTGTATGGCAGGGCAGGGCTCCCACAGTCCTGCCTGCCCCAGCCTCTGCGGGAGTGTCACCACCAAACTGGTTTAGCAGCTCCGTGGGACAAGTCCTGTTGTTTCGAAAGGCTCCCAAATACATGTTGTTCACAAAGCTCTCCTGGATAAATAAATACCAGCATTTCTTTCCTGACCTTTGCTCTTTTGCCGGGTTTCTCCTAAACGTGGAGCACACAAAACTGCCTTTTATCCCCAAAGAAACCCAAATCTGCCCCACATCCTCGTGTCTTCATGTGCCTGGTGGAACAGAGAGACAACTGGGAATTGTCACCTGACAGCCTCAGACCTGGGGCTCATGGAGATCCAGAAGCATCTGAAATTCTCCTTGCCTTGAGCTGAGGGGCTGGAGGGGGATGTAAAAGCCATCCTGTTGATGCCAGCATTCGCAGTTCCTACTGAAGCCTCCAGCTTATTCCAAGTTTTGCAGAAAACCAACCCATGCCATGATGCCACAATGGTCAACCCCCAATACATTTCTTGGGGTTTTCTTTATTTGTCTTCTGCTTCCTAGGCCTGCCGAGGTGGGGAGGTTAGACCTCCATGCAAGGTTGGGTGGCCAGAGCTTTTGCAACTTTATCAGGAGTCTCATGGGACCTGCTGTTTACTCTGAAACCTGTCCTGTGGCTTTGTTAACAGCTGAAACCCTGGGAGATCCAGGGAGTCACAAGGGAGGGAAAAGAAATCATATAGCAATAAAAGAAAATAAAATCTTTAGGAGCCTTGTAACCTTCTCCCTGCAGGGCTTGCAACCTGGGTTACTGATTTTTGGCAACAAGACCTTCATGCTCTGATGGTGGGGTAGAGACCCCCAGGGTTTGGCTGCTGGAGCATGGTTTGTGCTGCCTCCCAGCTCTCACCCACCTGGAGGCTTCTCTTGCTGTCAGAGAGTGGTGCCTGCTATCGATAGCTGCCTGATTGATGGCTGAGTAAACTCACCTTGTTTACCAACGTGGGTGTCATGCTGACAACAAACAGGTCTCTACCGGAGTGTGTCATAAGCGAGGGAGGACGGTAAATAAGAAATGACACGTAAAGCCCTGGGCTGCTGCAAACCAAGGAACAGATTCTCCCTCCATGTAGAGTGTTCCAGCAGGAGCAGATCGAAGGCTTGGTCTTCTCCTTGGAAAATGCTGGAGAAAGCAATGCAACGTGCTGAATAAAAAGGAGAAAGAATGGTTGCCCTTCATGCTAGACTACAGGGTCTTCGGGGCTGAGATCCTCTTTACTCCTGGGGTGGGGCAAGCTCAAGCACAGACACAGGCTGGGTGGAGAGTGGCTTCAATTCTGCCTTGAAGAGAAGGATTTAGGGGTGTCAGTGGATGAGAAACTCAACATGAGCTGGCAGTGTGTGCTTGCAGCCCAAAAGCCGATCCAGTCCTGGGCTGCATCAAAAGAAGTGTGGCCAGCAGGGCAAGGGAGGGGATTTTTCCCCTCTTCTTGGCTCTGGTGAAGACACACCTGGAGATACTGTGTCCAGTTCTGGAGCCCTCAACAGAAGAAGGATATTGAGCTGTTGGAGCAGGTACAGAGAGGCTGTGGGGGCCCCCTCAATCCCTGGAGGTGTTTAAGGCCAGGCTGGATGAGGCACTGAGCAACCTGGTCTAATGGGAGTTGTCCCTGCACATGGCAGGAGGGTTGGAACTAGATGATCTTTATGGTCCCTTTCAACCCAAACTATTCTATGATTCCGAGTTTGCCCAGCACACAGGGACACTGTGACAGGAGATGCTCTGCACAGTGTCTTGACCAGAGGCACCTTCTTCCTTCCCCCATGAGCAGTCCCCATGCTGTAGCTGTGGGCACAGGCACAGTGAGTGGTGGGCAAGAGGCCATAATAGGAGCCTGGATCATGCCTGACTGCATCCTCTTCTGAGCTACTTTACACAAGTGGTAATTAGAGCCACGCTAGAATTGTCTAATTACCTTGCTGTGGGATAGCAGGCAAACCCACAGCTTTGGTGAAACTTGCCTGGGTTTCACCAGAAAACCCATCAAAGTCTCTAGAAGAAGCCTCCTTGAGGCAGCTCCCCTGGATATTCACGTGTGTGGGTGAGGGCAAAAGAAGCCTTTTCTACTGCCAGGCTGCCACATCTGCTTCCCCCTTTCCCAGGCATCTCCAAGAACATCCAGCATCCAGCCTTCCTGCTCCACTGGTCGGACCTCAGGGGACACTTCTGCTGCCTCCTGTTGCTCCTCTCTCTGAATCCATCACAGCAGGGCCAGGAAGACTTGGATCTCCCAGACACAAGAGCATCCCCGGGGCCATTTCCATCTGACACTGCTGGATCTCAGCTCTGCCTTGTGCTGATCATCTTGGCAAATCCTCCCAGTCTGTATGAGAACCTTTGGAGTTGGTGCAAACCTGGAGTGATCACTGGGAAGCCATGGGCAGGATGCAAAAGGTTAGAATCAAGGTGGGATTTCTAAACACTGGAATCTTCCCACTAAGTGATTCAGCTTCTCCAAAAGCATTTCTCACCTGTCTTCTTCCATTCCTTACCTTTATGTTGGAGAAGCAGCAGAGCAGCCTTACTTGAAGCGGAACCATCTAGTATTTAAACTCAAGTCCAGTTCCTCCCATTTACTTCCCAAGTGTCCTTGAGCTCATTGTTTCCCTCTGCCTCTTGTTCCCCCACTGTGAAACAGAGCTGAAAAGGTACTGATGGTAGGAAGCACCTCAGGCTGTACTGAACTTCTCTTCCTCCTCCAGCAGCATCTCTGATGTCTCATGTTTTTTGCCAGTGACATAATTTCAACCCAAAGAAATTCCTTACGGTGTGGATGGTGAGACACTGGAAGAGGTTGCCCAGAGAGGTTGTGGATGCCCCCTCAATCCCTGGAGGCGTTTAAGGCCAGGATGAGGCATTGAGCAACCTGGTCTGGTGAGAGGTGTCCCTGCCCATGGCAGGGGGGTTGGAACTGAATGATCTTGAAGGTCCCTTCCAACACAAACCATTCTATTAGTCCTGCTCTACAAGCCCATGGGTGTGACAATGTTGTGCCCCCTGATGAGGTGCTGAGCTGTCATGGATGATGCCAAGAGCTACTGGACATGAAGAATCTCAGGGATGAAAAATTGAATGGGAATAACATATGCCATGGGATTAGCACCATGGGATGCTGGATGGAGCCACAGACTGCATTGAGTGTGACACTAAACT
>VZTY01011777.1:4270-17065 GCA_013400935.1 Turnix velox | reverse complement strand
TTTTTTCATTTTCCCCGCATCCCCGGTCCCAACCTTAATCCCCCGCTCTGAATCCTGTCAGCCCGGCTGTTCTAGCACTGACATTGCTGCAGGCATCTTCTCTGCTGCCTTCCCTCAGATCTGCCTCCTCCTGGGACGTCTAAAGAGGACTCCGAGATTTCTGTGTTAGTGGATGATTCGCTCCATGCCCTCCAGCAAAGCGCCGGCTTCCCGGGGGTGGGGGAAAGCGGAGGGGGGACGATGGGGCTGTGATGCAGCTGGATGGGCTGCAGTGAGGGCTCGTGGCTGGCATGTGGTGGCTGCAGGCTCTGGACATCTCTTGGGAGTGCACCAAAAGCAAGGGGCAGGTGCTGGTGCTGACACTGTTGCCCAGGAGGAGAGTAGAAGCCATCCCCCCAGGGCAGTGTGTCCTGATTGTGCTGCCGGGTCGTTACAGCAATGATGTGTTGAAGGGTCTTGCACAGCCCAACATCGATCTGAGGGTAGAAATGGTTGGTGATGGACACATCACTGGGCCAGCAGCTGCTGGAGGAGAGCTGCTGTGGAGGAGCCTGACTGCCATCCCCTCGCCCACCCACACTTCACCTGGACAAGGGTGGGGATAATGGACAGGAGAGCAGAGGGGTTTCTCCTGGGCTCAGCCCATCTGGCTTTAACACTTTGAGATACAACTGGGGATAGAAGGGGATACAAGCCCATGGCAGGAATCTTCCTGCTGGGTCATATCCAGTTGCAGCATCAGCAATTGAGGACAGGGATTTCTGGCTCTTGCACCTTCAGAGCTGAGGTGGCACCAAATCTCACATTCCTACAACTCTTCCTCTGGGCAGGTGGAGGACTGGGGTTGTTCCATGGCTGTGAGTCCCAAGCTCCCCGTTCAGACTGGTTTCCTCACTCAAAGCCCATCAAGATGAACTGCAAACCCCCCAGCAGTTGTTTTCCTTGCTTTGGGAGGGACAGCAACCCTCACTCTGACCCAGGGGCTCTGTGTCCCCTTCCCCATTGGCTCCCAGAGGGGGATGTGGCTGGGACTGGAAGCGCTGGATGCCCCGATGTTGTGAATCTTCTCCAACACCCCCCACTTCTTCCTCTTGAGAGGGAAGGGGCAGTGTCTGTAGGATCTTCAAGGTGGAAAAAAGCCAGATATCAGTTGTAGGGTCACAGACAGGGTCTGCCCCACCCCTGGCACCTGGGGTGTAGGGTTTGTCCCCTGCTAAACTCACCTGGGGCTACTGAGACCCCCCAGCATTGACACAGTCTCTCCCTACTTGTGTCACTGTTGTGGGACACATCTGAGCAGGTGTCAGTGCAGCAGCATGAAGCTGTTCCTGGGTTTGGGGTGGGCACTCAGAATGAGGGCTGTGAGTGGGTTTGTTTTTTATCCAATACGTGGGGACCTTCACAGAGCATGTTTGGATTTTATGAGCCTGTGTACGTGGGCTTTATGACAGGGAAGGTGGGCATTTTAATGAACTGCTTAAGGCACAGGAACAAGAATAGAAAGACATTTTCAGCAGCCCTTTAATAAATAACAAAGAACCCATCCATTTAAATGCTGTAAGCAATAAAAAACATGTATATTTTGTTGAACATACAGAGTTCCTCTGCAGTTAAAATCCATTATTATCCTAAAAAGCTCTGTGCCTGCTACTCAGACAAGAACACCTTTACTTTTGGGGCAGGTGGTGCCTGATGAGTGAAGCTCCAGACTTCTGGAGGAGGGTGACCAATGCCAGGGTCGGGTCTTGGTGGCTGCAGGGAGGTATTGAAGGGGCTGCCTTTGCCCCCCATGCTCTGTGGAGCATCCCAGCAGTGTGGTGGGGCTGGAGACATCCATCTTTGAGCACTGCTAGGCTATATGGCAGTTGATGGGATGTTCAGAGGAAAGAATGGGACCTTAAATGTGTTTTCTGTGCATCTCCTGGGATGCTCTATGAGGTGCCCAGTGTCTCCAAGCAAGCCCCATGCCAAATTTCACAGAATCATAGAATTGCCTTAGTTGGAAGGGACATTTCAGATCATCAAGTGCAGCCATCAACCCAACTCTGACAAGAACCATCCCTAAACTGGTATCTCTAAGCTCTGGATCTGCTCAGCTACCAAATATTTCCAGGACTGGTGCCTCAGCCCCTTCCCTAGGCAGCCTGTTCCAATGTTTGATAATCCTTTTAGTGTAGATTTTTTCCTAATTTGTGTGACGCCTTTTTCCTTGTTCTCCTGTTTTTTTAAGTTGAAGTAGGTGACAAACCCAGCTGAACCCAGTGAGTGTCAGGAGGATGGAGCCAGGTGACAGGACAAGGGGCAGTGGGTACAAGCTGGAACAGAAGAGGTTACACAGAAATAGAAGAAAAACCTTTGTCAGGTGAGGGTGAGAGAAGAGTGTCCCAGGCTNGGGGGGGGGGGGGGGAGGGCAGGATTCCTGCAAGGGCCTGGAAATATCTTTCTTTTTTGAAGTGTTTGTACAGCACGGCTTGGCCGATTTACCTCATAGTATCTCGTGTTGGCCTCAAGCCGAGGGCATTAGCAAAACTGTGAGCCAGATAAATGATTCTAGAGCTTTTTCTTCTTCATATCTGCTCTTACAAGAAAAAAATGGGTCTTTTCCATCCCACTGCCCTCCTGTTAACCCAGGCAGTGCCGGGCAGCAGGGCTGGGGATAGGGGAAGGAGTGTGGAGGTTAAGGCAGGAACCAGGGCTGAGTGTTTGCACAGCCAGGAGTGGGAAAAGCCGTGGAGAACCTTTGGCTTCCTGGCAGAGAATCTGGAGCTGTGGAGGTGGGGGCTGGATGCCTGGAGAAAAGAGATCTGTGGGTAGAAACATCAACCAGAGGGAACTGGTTGGATGTTCCCATGCTGTGGTGTTAGATATGGCTCCCAGCCATAGATATGGCTCATATCTAGAGGCTGAAGACTCCCTCCAGATGCCATCCATGTGGTCTTTGGGATGGCTCCTTCACCCAATGTTCCATGTAAGGACAAGTGACTGAAGTGACCCACAGCAGGAGGTGACACAGGTGAAGAGGTGACATGTCCCATGTTGGCCAGAAGAGCCACTTGGGCCACAGAAACTGATGGAGAAAGGTCTGCATCTCCTTTGCAGAGCACAAACCCCCTCCATCCCCCATGGGGTGTAAAAGGCACGTAGAAACCAGTGACAGAGCTTTGCTTTGCCCAGGTGAAGGGACTTTAATATGAAAATAACCCCAATTAACCTGCAACAAATTCCCAGCCCTTACTTTCTGCTGTTTGTGGGCAGAGGAGCAGGACTCCAAAGCCTGAGGAGCAAGTTTGAGGCTGCTGGGGCAGGAGGGGGTGGTCAGGGTAACCAGAGGGGTCCATCTTCTCCCAGTCTCCAGCTCACACCCTGCAGTGAGAGCACACTGGGACCCGAAGAAAGCAGATACTGATTTTGCTCTGTCAAATTGCTGGCATTTAGAAGATGAGTTAAAACAGAGTTTGGAGACAGAGTCTAGAGCAGTTCTGAGTTTTGGCAGAGTCAGTTTGATGGTTGGACTGGATGATCTGAAAGGTCATTCCTAACCTGGACCATTCTATGATTCTCAGAGAACTAAAATGTTGGGGTACTCAGTGGATGTTTCAGATTGGGAGCAGAGGTGTGTCACTGACATCTGGGGGCTCCAGAGTGAGGAAGAAGAAACTTTTCAGCATTTGGAATTTTGATAATGGTCTCACTGGTGGGACCTCATCTCTCACCCCTGAGTGATGCTCTGGTGACTGGTGAAAGGCCAGACTTGCCCCCAACCAGTTATCACAGAATATCTGAGACCTGGAGAGATCATCTAGTCCCATCCCCTTTCCAGAGCAGGAACACCCAGATCAGGTCACTCAGGAAGGTGTCCAGGTGCGGTTTGAATGTCGCCAGAGAAGGAGACCCCACACCCTTTCTGGCCAGCCTGTGCAACTCTTCTCTCACCTTCACCCTGACAAAGGTTTTTCTTCTATTTCTTTGGAATCTCTTCTGTTCCAGCTTGTACCCATTGCCCCTTGTCCTATTATTGGAGGTGACTGAGGAGTTTTTTTCTGTGAGGGTGGTGAGACACTGGAAGAGGTTGCCCACAGAGGCTGTGGATGCCCCCTCGATCCCTGGAGGTGTTTAAGGCCAGGCTGGATGAGGCACTGAGCAACCTGGTCAAATGTGAGGTGTCCCTGCCCATGGCAGAGGGGTTGGAACTGGATGATCTTGAAGGTCCCTTCCAGCCCAAAGCATTCTATGATTCTACACCCGTCCAACCATGGCTGCATCCATGCCCAGGTACCCAGTTTGGCCTCTGGGAATGATGCCACAATTAATTGCTGGTTTCCTTGGTTCTGGGATGGGACTTTGGAGGGAGCCCAAATGCCAGCTGGGGCCGAGTCATGCTCCCTGGCACACCCCGAGGTAGGTGTGCACCTCCCCGAACGTTGGTGCACCTCCCCGAACGTTGGTGACCTCATGCTGCAGACATGGATGAGGTCACCCCGATAATTGCCCTCCCCAAAGGATGTATCTGGCGGGAGGAAGATGTTGTGAAGCCGGAGAACTTGCTGGGGCAAAAAGAATGAATACAGTGAGTGCTCCGAGGGAAAATTCATGGGCAGAGTGTGCCAAGGCTCCCAACAGCCTGCTGCAGGGGCATGGCAGGAGAAGAGACGCCGGCAGCAGACATGTGGAGTTAGGTGAGGCTTGGGGGGGGTGGTAATTGCAGGAGGAAGGTGTTCGGTACCCGGCGGGGTGGGAGAGGGGCTCTGCAAGGACCTGCCCTCCTCCAGGCACACCATGGTGCCGAGCTCTCTGTGGTGCTGGAATGGGCTGTGCGAGGGCTTTTCCTTGAGGAAGGGTTGTGTTCCTCCAGGATCTTCTCCTTCACCTGCATCCCCCGCCTCCATCTCTGTCTCCACCAGCTTCTGGGACAGCTCAGCACAGATACAGCCCAGGATTCAGCTCCGAGTGAAACCTCCATAATTTTGTGCCTCAGTTTCCCTACCTGCATCGTGGCTGTACAGATGCTCTGTCACCCCCGGTGGAGAACTCCAAGAGCTTTGCTTTCACAAATGTCACAGCCATCACCCATCTCACCCTTCCTTCCCTTGGCAGGGGGAACTCCGGGATGTTTTATCCTCCCCCCAGTAAAAAGTTGCTGCTGGAGCAAGATGCAGGCTCAGCTCTTCTCACAGCTCTTGTGCAGGTTGGTCTTTCTTCATCAGCCTCTTCTCTGCTGTTTCTTCTCCCCTCATGCAGGTGGTTGAAAAGTAGCTGAGAATGGTCCTGTCAAACCTTTGCAGTCACTGGGACAAGCCAATCTGGGCAAGAGCCAGCTTTTCAGTATTTGAGTGAATTTAAGCTCATTTTTAACTATAGCTTCACTGGTGGAACCTCACCTCTGAGCCCTGGATGATGTTGGTGTGGCCGGTGAAAGGCCAGACTCATCCCAAACCAGTTACAGAGCAGATGTAGGAAAAGATGAAGCAAAATGTTGTGCAAATAAAGTGTGTGTGTGTAGGGCTGGGGGAGCAGAGGACAATTCTCTTCCTTCCAGGCACGCTGGAGACTGAATTTGAGTGAGCTGCACAGGAAAACAAACAGAAATACTTTAGTCACCGCACTAGTAAAAAAAAAAAAAGAAAAAGTGGGGGGAAAAAACAGCCTCTCTATGGAAAAAATCAACTCTTTCCTGAATAAAGCAGAAAAAAAAAAAAACCCAAACCAAAAAACGCTGCTGTATTGAGCTGTGACATATGGTTACACAAATAGAAACCACAGAGGGGAAAATCATGTTTTCTCTTTCATTATTTATCACTCTCTAACTGTCTCCAGCTGGGTGAGTAAACAGCCTCATTGGGCTGTAATGAGAACAGCCTGCTGCCACCGTGCTCCGGGCTGCCGGAGCAAAGCAGAGCAACGAGGAGCTGGCCCGCAACACAACGTCACTAGCCCAGGGTGGACATCCCCGGTCACACTTTGGTCCTCGTGGCATCAGCACCAGCCCCGGGGGGGTGGTGGCCCAAAGGGATGCGGACACATGTCCCCACCACCCGCAGCATCCTCTCTCCCTGCCTCCCTCCCCTCGGCAAGCGCTAACGAGGTGCAGGCCGGGAGTTAAATTAAGCGGGCGGCTGCCGGTTATTGTTCAGGGGGAATTATGTGCCCAATTTCCCCCCTGAGCCGCGTTGCAAATTGACTCCTAAGTGTCCCGTGAAATGGCTGCATAATTTGCACGTTTGAGGAGGGGCTGAGAGCGAGGGTTTCGCTTTGCTTTTCTTTCCCTTCCTTCCCCACCTCGCTCCCTCCCCAGCCGGGTTGTTGCTGCTTTCGCCCTCCCCGCCGCTCTCACGGGCTCTAATCGCAGCCTCTGCGGGCTCTGCCACTCTCCGAACGCTTCTCCCCTCCCATCCCACCTCCAACAGCTACAAAAAGAAGTGAAGTTTCTCAGCTCTCGCCTCCCCGGGGACCAGAACCCCTTCCCACAGCCTGCTCTGTCCCCAGTGAGGAGCCCCTGAGGAGCCAGCTGGTCACCATCTCCTGAATCCTCTGCACGTTCCCCTTTGCCTTTCTGGGGTGGGGGGATCAGACTTGAAGATTCAGATCCCCCTGATTAGGGCAGGCTTTGGATTAGGCTCTGAATTAGGTCAGGCTATGGGATGGTTCATCCTCCTGCTTGCTCTCCTCTTTCCCTCCTGCATCTTTTCCTGGGCTGTGGCTGAATGAGGGTGGGGAGACACTGGAAGAGGTTGCCCAGAGAGGTGGTGGAGCTTCTCATCCCTGGAGACACCCAAGGCCAGGCTTGCTGAGGATGTGAGCAACCAAATCTAGTGCAGGATGTCCCTGTCACTGCAGGGGGTTGGACTCAATGGGCTTTGAAGGTTCCTTCCAACTTTATTGTGACCTGATCTGGGTGCTCCTGCTCTGGCATGGAGATTGGATTAGAGATCCCTTCCAGCCCCAGCAGAGACATTCTGTGAACTCTATATTTCTATGAAATGGAGGCTCCCTGGCCAAAACATGGCTCATGCACTTAAACCAAAGGGCAAGTGACACAGGTGACATGGGGGACAGCCCACCATGGCAGGCCCTGTCCCTCCTGGTCTTTTCAACCAGTGCAAGACCCTTGGGAAGGTGCAGCCATTGTGGGCACCAAGACCCCACATCCACCAGGGCCTCTCAGTGAGTAAAGGTCTCAGCCCAGAGGCAGTGTTGAGCATCAACAGTAGTGATGGGAGATTTCCCATGAAGATTAACCCATTTTTCAAGCCCTGAGTGGAGGTGACCATCCCCTCTGTGCTCAGTCAATCCCAGTCCTTCCCACATGTGAAAATCTATTAGTAAACGGAAGCGTTTTTAATGAAAACCGACCCAATTTTGGATGCCACTTCTCCTCCCACCTCGGGAACAGCAAGTGGCAGAGTCTGAGTGAAATTAGGTCGTTGTTGAACAAAGGTCATGAAGGAACATGAAAAGCTTTTTCTGTGGAAAACCCCAGGTTTTATGGCGTTAGGTGGAAATCCCCTCCCAAATAAAATTGGGACAAAAAAGTATAGGGAGCGAATCATCCCCACATTTACCCAGTGTTCCCAGTCCTATTTAAAAAAAAAAAATCAATGTCAGGTTTCATTTCTCTGAATTTGCAGTGAGTCTGGAGAAGAAAAAGAGAAGAACCTGATTAGAACTGGATTTTTCCCCCTACTGAATTTTTGCATCCTTCAAACCCAGCTGTTGGTGTAAGGATGGGATTTGGGTGGATGTTCCAAGAAACTGGGGTGCCTCAGGGTTCAGCCAGGACAGAAGCACATCCTTCTGTCCCATCAACCAAGCACTCAAACCCCTGCCTTGGACTGTGAATGCTCCCTGAGATTTCCCAGTAACCAGTTTGTGATCTAATCCCAGCTCCTTCCCCTGGGAAGGGACTGCAGGGGCAGCTCCTTTCTGCAGAAAACCAGGACAGATGAGTGCCTGGTTTTTGGAATCCTTGGGAAACTTTTACAAAGAAATAAATAAAAGTGGAACTTTGCGATTTCAGTCACCTGGGAAAGTTTTTCAAAGGGCAGAGAGTGAGGGAGCATCCTGTAGGATTAGGGCCTCCTGATGCCCTCTCACTCCAAACCAAGGTGAGTGTGAATGGAGCAGCATCCCAATAAACTTCTGGGTTTGATTTTGGGAATGTGATGGGAGTCAAAGATTCCAGATCCTGCAATGAAGGCAGGTCTGTGCCATTGATTTGATTTTACTTGATTTTTAAAGGCCCCTGTGTGCATACAGAAGTACTACCTGAAAAGAGGTGGGGGGCCAAGCTCCTGTTGCAAGGAACAGGCCATGGGACAAGAGTGAACAGCCTCAAATTGTGCCAGGAGAGGATGAATATGGATATTAGGAAAAAAATTTGTATTGAAGTTATTATCAAGCATTGGAAGAGGCTGCCCAGGGCAGAGGCTGAGGCATCATCCCTGTCGGTATTTGAGAGCCAGGCAGACACAGGGTTTAGAGAGATTGTTTAGGGCTGGTTCTTGTTGGAGTTGGGTTGATGGTTGGACTCAGTGGTCTGAAAGGTCCCCTCTAACCTGGGCCTTTCCATGATTCCTTGATTCTCTATTCCCATAAATACAAAACTCAGTGTGCATTTTCCCTTCCCTCTTTAATAGACATCTGGTTTCAATGGCATCTGGTTTGGGCAGTTGCTCAAGGTGCTGGTGTCTGACAGGACCAGCTCACCCTGGCCACTGCCCATCCCCACTCCCTGCTGTCCCCTTCCCCACCATGACCAAGGGCAGAATGAGCATAGCCATGGGCTGCATCAGGGCTAATGGGACTCATCCCTCTTAGAATCATAGAATAGTTTGGGTTGGAATGGACCTTAAAGATCATCTAGTTCCACTCTCCCTGCCATGGGCAGGGACACCTCCCACTCTTGTCCTCAGGCTCACAGGAGCTGCCCTGGTGGGGATCTTAGGGATGCTGCAGCATCTTTAAAGCAAAGTAAGGTGCCAGCAGACCCCTCTGTGGGGGAATCTCCCTGAGCAGATGAACTCCAGCCCCAAATACACAGAACTTAAATGGAGATGGCTTCCTGCTGCCATGGTTCTAGGGGCTGCTTTCATCTTTCTGTGTCCCATCCTGCTGCCTGATGGGCCAGATCGTGACCTCCAGAGCCCTCCTCCAACCCCACACTTTCATCCAAGTGCTCCTTAGTCCAGGCACCAGCTGCTTGACCACCTTTCTCACTTCTCCTCCTGGCCACATCATTAGCAGCCCCCCACCCCCCTTGTAAATGTTAGTGAATTGTCATCAACCCAAAGTAATCACCAGTCAGCAAAACTTAATTTCACCCAAAAAGACAAAAAGAGGCTCCACTCTAATTGATGGAAAATTGGTCAGTTCTTGTCAGGTTATTGTTCATTTCCCACTCCACTCCCACCAACCATGCCCAGCCACAGAGCCCAGCCAGAGTCTCCCAGACCTTGCCCTCAGCTGAGTCTTTATGAAACCAGAGATGAAGGAGAAAACTGTCATTAATAAACTTGCAATGCAATGGAAACTTTCAAAAGGAGAGAGGCAGAGGGGTGACATCCTGCCCGGCAGGAGTGATGGGAAGCACCAAGCTCTTTCCATCACAGCCCACAAACAGCAAACAGCATTGAGGAGGGACAACCCATCACATTTTGAGATGCTTTTGCCTTTTAATCATCCAGGTAAAAGACCCCTGGAGTGAATCCAGCAGAATTTTGCTGAATTTGTGGCATCAGAAGGGGCTTTTCATGGCTCTTTCCCCCATTCTTAGGATGAAGGGAGTGGGAGGGGAAATAGGTGATTTTCATTCCCTTCAAATATCAGAAGCCCAGAGGAAACTAGACCTGCCTGGCACTGTTGTTTATGGATCACACTAAGGTGATGCCCAGGGACAGTCCATTCTGGTCTTGTAATGGTTTGGGTTGGAAGGGACCTTCAAGATCATCTAGTTCCAATCCCCCTGCCATGGGCAGAGACACCTCCCACTACACCAGGTTGCTCAGTGCCTCATCCAGCCTGGCCTTAAACACCTCCAGGGACTGAGGGGGCATCCACAGCCTCTCTGGGCAACCTCTTCCAGTGTCTCACCACCCTCACAGCAAAGAACTTCTTTCTTCTCTCCAGCCTAAATCTCCCCTCTTCCATTTTGCATCCATTACTCCTAGTCCTTCCATCCTGGACCCTATTCAAAAGTCCTCCCCCAGCCTTTCTGTAGCCCCCTTCGGGTATTGAGAAGCTCCTCTGAAGTTCCCCCTGAGGCTTCTCTTTTTCAGGCTAAACAACCCCAACTCCTTCAGCCTGTCCTCAGAAGGGAGGTGCTCCAGCCCTTTCATCATCTTCCTGGCCTCCTCTGGACCTGCTCCAACAGCTCAATGTCCTTCTTCTGTTGAGGGCTCCAAAACTGGACACAGTAACTCCAGTTGGGGACTCACCAGAGCCCAGTGGAGGGGTGAAATCCCCTCCCTTGCCCTGCTGGCCACACTTCTCTTGATGCAGCCCAGGACTGGGTTGGCCTCTGGGCTGCAAGCACAAACTGCTGCCTCATGTTGAGCTTTTCATCCACTGACACCCCCAAATCCTTCTCTTCAAGGCTGCACTCAAGCCACTCTTCATCCAGCCTGTGTCTGTGTTCGGGATTGCCCTGTTTGGTTTTGTCTTAACACACCCATGTAGTCTTGTCCCTGGTCAGAGGCAGCCCCCAGCTCCCCCCAGGCTGCTCCACGAGCTTGGTCTACCCAGGCTACTACGGTAATTTGATAAAGCCAGTTCTTCATGATATGAATCTTTGCCTTCGTTAGAGGGAGGGGAAAAAAAAATTTAAAAAATTGCATTTTGATGGCTCACAGGGACAGTTCATTAAGCAATCAACTATTTTAATGAAATATTTCTTTGTTAAAATATTCATTGATCTGCTGCGGGTTTGCATGGGGAAAGGAGGGAAGGAGAGAGTCCCAAATGCCTTTCTGGGGAGTCTTACTCAGCAGTAGCTCAAAGCCATGGGTCATGCCCCAGTCTGGCCAACATGAGACTGGGAACATCAGCACTGTGAAAGTGCCTGAGACTCCAGCCTTTTTGGGTGTTTTTTCCCCCTTTTTTATTTCCATAGAATCATAGAATGGTTTGGGTTGGAAGGGACCATAAAGATCATCTAGTTCCAGCCCTGCTGCCATGGGCAGAGACACCTCCCACTAGACGAGGCTGCAATGGCTGAGGTTTGGGCTTCTCCAGAGAAAGCAGCAGGAGGGTTTTGGGGAAGCAGCAAAGGGACATTTTGGCAGACACGTGGCAGAGTTGGGCCAAGAATGAGCAGAAATGGGCTGCTGTGGTGTGTCCAGTGGCAGTGGACAGCATTGGGAGAGGGCGGCCCCATAGGGAGGGACTGGTCCTGCTGGGGGTGCCAAACCCATTTGCACCTAGGAAAGGTCCTTTTACACCCTACAGGGATTCAGTTAGAGGCTCTGGTGTAAGGAGAAGGAGGAGGGAGCTCCAGGAGCCAGGACGGCGAGTACTGGCAGAGGAAGAAAGAGAGGAGGGGGGGGTGTGTGAAAAAAATGAAATATCAAAGAGTGAGAAATGAACAACTGCAGACAAAGCACCGAATCTGGCCTCCCCCTCTCCTTTCTTCCAACCTTTACACCGTGAGTAATCCCTGCCGGGAGGACTCAGACGAGGAGTCACCCCGTGCGGGTAAAGCATCTCCCCGAAGGAAACAAAGCAGACAAACACGGGGAGAGGAGAATGCAGACACGTCCCGCTCCGGATGAGTAACGTTATTTGAAAAGCAGATAAATGGAAAGGCAGAGAAAAAAAAGAAAAAGAAAAAGAAAAGAAAAGGGAAAAGAAAAAAAAAGAGGGGAAGAGAGGAAAGGAAGAAAAAACCCAAAACACCAAACAACTGCACATGTCGGTGGGGAAAGGGATGTCCTGTGTCACTGTGTGCCGGTGGCACGGTGTGACACGTGGGTGTCTGAGTGGGGATGCGGCTCGGTGGGGGACAGTGCAATGCCCTCCTGTGCTTGCTGGCTCCTTCTCTCCCCGCTGAGGCTGTGCAGGCACCGCGGGCAATCGGTCACTGTCTGCAGACCCCCCACGGCACATCCTTTTCTCTGTGGGTGGGAGCAGCACACCCGGGAACTGGGCTTTTTGCCTCCCTCAAGTGCAAACTTGGGCTCACCAAAGCCTGGCTGAGGCTGTGTCTGGTTGTGTGAGGAGGGGAAACTGAGGCACAGCACTGCAGCAAGCCTGGGGGGCTGTGCAACCCCCTGGGTCCCCCTTACACCCTTCGAGTTTCCCCTCTCTGTGCAGCTCCCAAGTGAAGCCACCAGCCCCAAACGGGCATCACGACCACCCTCCCTGGGCAAACAGCAGGCAGCTTTTTGGCTGAAGGCAGTGTGGGCACACTGGGGGCAGGGGGGAGCAATCGTGGCCTCCGGGGCAGACACAGCCTGTCGCTTTAAAAAGGAGCCCGGAGCTTCACATCACTTACAGTAAGTGGGTGCATCATCTCTCTGCCTTGCGCAAGAGGCGAGCAGGGGCCAAGAGCTCAGCGTCGGCCACGGCCCCACCAGCACCTCTGGGCAGAGACAGATTCCACCAGTGGCCAGCGTGGGCTGAGGGCACGCCAAGTCTTCTGGGGGGGTCTCCTGAGGACCCCCCAACTCAGCCAACCCTGTGCTATCTGGGGGACAGTGATCAGAGTAGTGTGTGTTTCAGGAGCCGGGGAAGGGCCTCGTCCAGCGTGGTCTGAGGGCTGGACTCAGCCACAGTCTTGAATATTGATCGGAGGTGGGACAAGCC
>VZTY01011775.1:25719-53116 GCA_013400935.1 Turnix velox | reverse complement strand
ACCGGCTGAACCCCGTCGCGCGGAAAGCGACATATAGGAATTACTAAAATCTTTTTAGGGAAATTTCTAGAGATTGTTTTTCAGAAAAATATCTATTCAGAAATATTCCAGCCACCAGTGACTGGAATTTGCCAGCAGAACAAAGGGCTATACTGGCTTCAGCATTCTCAGCTTTTTAATCTAATGTTTATCGTAGCACTTCCAAATCCTAAAAAATCCAGTTAAATAATTTAGCCTTTATCCTTGGCTTCAAGTGTCCAAGCCATATATCTGAAGAAGCTATTCTACATTTTGTGTGGTGTCTTGTAGGGTAAGTGTTTAAAGTCAGCTACCAACAAAGGAACAGTCTCAGGACAGTGGATGACTGGATTACCAAGAAGATTTCCTGAGTCTAGAAGAACCAGGAATCTGGACATTTTACTGGGTTTTTTTCTTATGTTGTAGTTAGGCTGTATATTCTCTGTGGTGAAATTTCATATTAAACACAACCTTTAGTGTGGCAATTTTAGGAATATTATAATGTTCCAGTCACATCCCTGTTTGATAAGAGAGCTGGACAAGGTGACCCATAAATGTCCCTTTCAATCTCTACCATTCCGTAATTTGGCAGAAATTTCAAGAAAACAATCTTTGTAAACAAAACAATAGAGAAAGATGCTCTACTATAAATCCATGCATATTACTGCAAAAATGAATTTATTTTGATGACTGAACTAATAATTATGTATCAAGTTTATGTTTTAAAATATTAAATTATAAGGAATTCCTCATACTTACGCAACAAATCAAGGAAGCCTATGGACAGAAACATGTTTCAAAAGAGACATGCCCCATTACAAGACAATGAGACTGTTTTTAGGAAAAGTTTATGAATCAAATTAAGTGTTTCAAAGGAATTCAGAGTGGGCATTCCACACTTTGAAGCTGTCCAGGGATAACAACTGAAGATTTCCATTTCAAAGAGGGCACACATCAAGGTCAGGATAAACCTATTCAGACAGAACACAAACTGTAGTCTAAAAGTCAATGAATAATTTAATAGGGTTAAAGTTATGGGAATAGACAGCCTTGGACATGCATTGGTGATGTAAATACAAATCACTTGAAGTAATTTCATATGCATTTTCCTCTTTTACAAAAATAGTCAAAACAGAGAGAATGCCCTGCAGGACAGTGGTACCTAACTACAATATGTGGTTGCTTTAGGAATTGTCACTTCCATGGAGTCTGCACTGTCTCATATTTAAGTGTGCTGTACTCATTCTCACAGTCACTCACTTACTGACTACTACACTGTCATTCTTCCTTAATAATGACGCATCTCTTGCACTATGCAGTGATCCTAGACAGAGGTGGGGAATTAAATCCAACAGTAGAATCTTTGCATACATCATTTCAGCTGTTGCTATGCTCTCTGTGCATTGCACAATACTAGGTTCAGCTAGCCAATAAGAGGAGCTATTCATACACTGACACATCCAGAACCAGATCTACAGCTCACAGCATTTAGTTCATTAGCACTGTTCATTAAATACTGTTGGACTGCTAACAGTATTCACAGAATAAAAGAATGACTGAGGTTAGAAGTGATCATTGGCAGCCATCTAGTCTAAATTTTCCTATGTAAGCTAGGCTTATGCAAAGAAAGTTTCCCAGAACCATGTCCAAGACAGAAAATTCACCACCACCCTGCAGAATTTGTTGTGGTCCTAAACCACTCTCACAGTAAACGAAATGGAATCTCTTATGATCAGGAAGTCTCTTGAGTTTCAATTCATGCCAATTACATTTTCTCCACTGGGAAGCACTGAAATGAGCCTGGCTCTGTCTTCTCAGGAATTACATACCTTGATGAGTTTCCTACATGAGCCTTCTCTTCTCTGGTCTAAATAGTCACATCTCTCTCAGCCTTTCCTGTAATGAGATAAAATTGTGAAAAAATCACAATAATAGGTAATGGAACTGTCTCTAAGCTACACTGAAGGCAGAACAAATATTTGTGACTAAAAATTAGCATGGTGTGTAAAGTATGTAACTGAACATTATGTGTGATATAGATCATGACTGATTTCTTAAAAGACTCTACTTTGCAGATTCTAATGTTTTAATTAACAGAAACTACACAAACGTCAGCTATATTTCTTGGTGGAACTTATTTTTTAATGGTAGGAGCAAAAATAATTAATTATAGTGAGGGAAAACACTTGTTATCTCTGCTAAATGAGTGACCCAATGCAGATTTTTACAACTACAGAAACCTACAGAAACCCCATATAATCCAGAAAGAGGACAGATCAGATCATGAACTACTGAAAAAAAAAATCTTTTAAAGCTAAAGAAAAAGGATTCTTCAAAAAAAGCTGTCATCCTTGCAGGAGCCTCACTTTTTGGATCACACTAAAATCAAGTCCCATTTAAAAGCCTGACTCCTTTGACTGACTAGCTATATAAAAATAAAAAACAATGTACAGTAAGGATGTTACAAAGTTTTACACCTGACTTGTCTAAAGTAAACAGAACCAGAATGTACTGGTTGGGACTATCATACTACATCTGTCAAGACCATATATAATTCCATTTTGGATTCTACTGTTCGGCTAAACCATTTAACTTAATATGCTGCCTCAGGGACTCAGCTGTACAAGTTACATGGCTGCAATCTTCGCGTAGTCTTATATCTGGCCCTTACGAAAAACAATGAGCCTCGTGGGGGAAAAAATCTAAATACTATGACCTTCTTTTGGCAGGGAAAAAATTAAAATTTTTATAATCTAAACCCCTATTTTGCTATACATTGGCATAGATTCGCATGACATGGAATTGTGTTTCTTTTTCTTTGTAGTTATGGGTGACTTTAGCTGAGACTATGAAACGCAAACACAATTCTTCCTGTTGCTTATTGTTCGGGAAACAGATACTTGCATATATAATATCAAAGATCAGCAGATATGGCCAAGTTTATCTTAAGAAACCACATACAGATTGCATTGACAGTATGGTACTATTCCTGTTGTGAAAAAATATGTTTTTTTAATATAATCAGTAACTAATGTCTACTTCTGAATTATGTATTAGTCTTCTTTTTGAGAAGTAAAAGCATTACTTCTAGACAACATTTCTTCCATCAAGAAGAAATAGTTATAAATTTGTCTTTATCTTTGTGACTTCTGTTCAGAAGGTAAGGTTTTAAATAGGTTCTAGGTTATCAAGCAAAAACCAGGTATGTTGGTTAACAACAAGTGTACGTCAAGTGTACAAGTGAACAAGTGAACAAGTGTACAAGAGAACTACCTGCATTTTATACACTTATTACACTTATTAAAGCTGAATATGTTTTCAGAAGACTTGCTGAAAATATTCTCACATGTGAAATAAAATTTTCATGGATGAATGTGAGTCATTGCATTTCTATTTGTCAGTCAGTAAAAATGGAAATGGAAAAAGAGAAGAGATTCAACTATACAAACATAACTATAAATCAGAAGTCATTCAATAAGCTACTAGGAAAATTTTACAGACATAGTTCAATGCTGTCAGGCAGTAGGAAATGCAAAATGTCCCAACTGCTCTAGAAAACAGTCTGTTTTTCTACAAAAAGTTTTTGTGATCTACACTCACTGAGTGACTGAAACACAGCAGGGACCATACTACTAATTCAATCAGAACCTACACTGACACATCACAACTGCTTGGTCCTTTGCCCCAAAGGGCAGCAGGGCCATGTGTGTTCCCAGCCATGTGTTTCTCTATTTAAAAAACAGGAGGCAAAACTCTTAAGTTTGCTTTCAGAAATACAGGCAAGATTAAGTATTCGTACAAGGAGTTTACAACAGAAAGGTTAACAAAGTTTTTACCCCACCAAAGTTAATGGAAGCTCTGCTGCTGACCTGCAAAAGGTCAAGTTTTTTACTACTTACATATGCTGGCTGCTGTAAGAACTAAATGCTACTGATTTGTACCTTCTAGGTTTGCTCATGAAAGGCTCAAGCTTTTCCAGAGTTTTCTAACCATGAAAAAAATACAATTTTCACTTATGTTCAGATAAGAAATTTTCCACTTCATTTTCTGAAAAATGGCTTAAGGGAAAATGGATGGAGGAGAAGAAAACCAGTACTTTCCTAATAGCATCTGAAAGCTATAGGTTTTTTCATAAAAATGAAATAGAGTTGCCAATTTACTATTCATACTGCATTTTAGAAGTGAAATGGTTAAGTTCATATACTTGAGGATGATTTGTTAATTTGTTAATGTAACAGCCACAGTTTCTTTCTTTCATTAGGGAAAATATTGCTATTCTCTAAACACAAAACTGCATTAATGGAAATTTTGTTGACTAGATGAGAAATTAGGGATCACTTCTTGTATTAAGCAATTTAGAAAAATAAATTTTAGACTACTCGTAAGATCTATCTCCTGCATTCTTTAGTCATTCTGTAAGATTATTATCGGTGTATTTTCTACAGATAACATGGCAAATATATACCTCCTGACCATTACCCAGCTCTTCTATGAACACTGGAAAACAAAGTCCACAAGTATTTAAGGCAATATATGAGTAAGGATTTATGCAGAAAAAAATCATTACAAACCATAGCAGTGCAATTTCAGATATTTGTAGGCATTAAGATAAAATGGTCATGCTTATTAGTTGGGAGTGTAGTCTACTGTACCAAAAGGCAGTAAGTAAATGAAGACTTAATTTGCTGAGCCATTTATAAAATCTCAGTCTGATGAATTAAACCACTCAAGGAATGATGAAGGGGGAAAAATGCAGAGGTGGGCAAAGGAAAGGAGAGAGAATATAGGTAAGCACCAATTTACTTGGATAGCAAAAGCTGTCAGCAAAAGGCTTGCAAACTATAGATGACTTCACCCTCACCTCCTGTGACTGTACACTTCATACAGGATGGCTATGAATAGCACCACAGTCACACTCCTGGACAGAACTGAACATGCCAAATAGAATAGGTAGTGCATTCTTGTATACAACGCATACCACACAAATTACTGAAGATTCAATTAGCTTATTAGTGTTGCAAGGCATGCTGAGCACTTCATGAATGAATAGAATCTGTATGTGTTCACTGAAAGCATTAAAATAACTGAAGTTCTTCAATGAACTTCACTTTTTACAGAATATTGTCCATCATACTGTGAGAACATGGGAAGACACGCTGTCCATTTCTTCAAAAAGATGTCTTCATGACATGAATTTAAGAATTGAAGCTGTTGAAATGTTGATCCGACCAAAACATTTCCTACATATTGATAACTAAACATATAGAGTTGATAGCATGAGTATCTCAACTTCTTACATCTTTGAATATTTACATTCCACACACCCATGAGATAAGTAACCAATTATGTAGTACAATGCTAGTTAAGTAACTAACTAGATGAATAAAATATGACATGAAAATAAAATTCAAAAAGATTTTAAAAAACTGTGATGGAATGAGTGGATTAAGCTGCAAAAAGGGTATTAAATGGATAAATTTTGGTTTAATATAAAATGAAATAAAAATGTATTATGCAGTAGAAAATTATATTTTAATGTTTTTTCAGTTGTATAAAAATTATATCATTTAAGCTAGTTGTGTTTGGAGTTTTAGGCGGTTAGTGGGAAAATATTGTCTGTTTATAATATCTGTTTGGACTTACAGTTTGTATCCAAAAGTCGCTAGTCAATGTACACATTTAACCAAAAAATGCAACATGGCCACAAAAATTGCTGAAATATAAGATGCAGTGTGGATAGAACCTCATCAACATAAAGCTTTTACAATACCTTCTCAGTGAAAAAGGAGACATGAGATAAGGCACCAGTGTATTTAAGGAGAATGTCTGCATTACAAAGCACAGCTCCCTAAAAATCTGCAGTTGATCCCGAAAGATGTGTCTTCTCTCTTCAGAACAAGCAGTACCATGCAAATACTATTCCTAATCATAATTTTCAAAAGAGAATATCTATACTTCAGCTAAAATTGTTCATCAGTTTTATACAGGAAATAATTTTGACTGCTCTCCTCACTCTGTGTTCTCAAGTTTTAGATAGGTGTTTTCCAAACAAGAATTTTTCCTGATTCTTTTCAGAGAATGACCATCTCCTATATAGAGGAAGTAAGACATTATCTCTTTTCCTGTTACTGAAAATTCTCATTTCTTTCTCAAAAGAATAGTGAAAACAACACTCATTCCTTCCTCAGCTCACTGCTGCCTAGGTTCAAAGGATATGTTCTGGGTGTTGAAAATGCACAGTAAGTCATGATAGAGCAAGGATATTACCATGTATCTTCTTCACTTAAAGTTATTTTTAGAAATAATATTATTTGCTCATGTAGCATTTCAAAATCCACCTTATAAAGTACCAGAATTTTAATTCAAGCTAAATCATGCTTTCTACAGGTAGTAAAGTACTAAAAGCTTGTGCAAAAGAACTGTAATTGTCATTATTGAGCTTCTGTCCCATATGACTTCATTAAACATTCTATTACATTATTCCATTTCCCCTTGACCTGATTTTGTTCCCCTGATTATATCAGTCAGCATTCCTTAGAATGTGCAAGATGGCTTCCATAATGCCAGTTAAGCTTAAAAACACTCCCCATGCTCTTTAAAATATAATTTTTAATTGTTTGACTAAAAAAAACTATCTCCTCATTCCTTGAGGGATTTATCAGATGATAAATCAGATGAACCTAGGTCACACATCAGCTCTCGTGTGGGCTTCCAGGGATTCAGAATTGAAGATGATGAGAAGTGATGAATCCTGGTCCTATGAAAATCCTAAGGGATACAAAATTTTTATTAGGTGGCAAATGCAAAACTCAATTAGCTTTCAACTGAGCCATTTTATTCTTAGTAAAGGGTCTATGTAAGTTGAGTGAATTATCCCCACTTGACTAGAAATCTAGGAAGATCTATTGCTCATATAAATGATAGTAATGATTTTTTTTTTCCACTTGTACCTCTGGCTTGTGTCACAAGTTAATATAACAAGGTCTCGTGTCATAAGTTAATATAATATAAGGTCTAGATGAGATGGGTGATTTCTATACAGTGCTAGGAAAAATCTATCTATATTTGTTTCGAATTGTTCCAGTTACTTGCCTTTGAAGAATAAGGAATCTAAAGACACATTTGAATAATCTGATCATCTCTTAATAAAAATCTTATATCTATTGGTCTTTGTATAGCTAGCACTGTATTTTCATACTTCCTACATCTTCTATATGCTCTGAAAGTTAATAGTCATTTAAATGTCCTGAATATTTCATACAGTCATGGAATCATAGAATGTGTTGTGTTGGAAGGGAACTATAAGGTCATCTAGTACAACCTCCCTGCAGTAAGCAGGGACATCTTGCACTAGATGAGCTTGCTCAGAGCTTCATCAAGGCTGGCCTTGAATGTCCTTCAGGGTCAGGGCCTCTCTCACATCTCTAGGAACCCTGCGCCAGTGCCTCTCCACCTTCATGGTGAAGAACTTTTTCCTAATGTCCAATCTAAACCTATTCTTCTTTAGTTTTGAAACCATTATCCCTTGTTGTCTCATTGCTCAAAGCAGACCCTCCCCAGCTTTCTTGTAGTCTCTTCCTTCAGCTACTGGTAGGCCACCATAAGGCTTATCCACAGCCTTCTCTTCTCCAGGCAGAACAGCTCCAGCTCTCTCATCCTGTTGTTGTAGGAGAGATGCTACAGGCTTTGGATCTTCCTTGTGGCCTTCCTCTAGAGTCTCTCTAACAGATCCATGTAATTTTTGTGCTATGAGCTCCAGAGCTGGACACGCTACTCCAGCTGGACTCTCATGAGGGCAGATTATTTTTGCCAATTATTGTTCATGACACTGGAGATCACATGACCTACATTCTTACTCTCTGTGTAACTATATAAGATCATAAAGACCTTTGGTAAAAATCCTCACTTCTGCCTTATGCAGTGCTTTCCAGTATTGTCCTTTGACTGTAATGTTTTTAAGAATAAATCCCATTTGCCAGTTGTGCACCTTTGCAGCAAGGTATGCTCGATGTTGCTGAAATGGTCCTTAAGTTCAGCTTTGAAATGCATTCCCAGCTAAGCCAGTCTTCTAATTTACTTGTGCTGTCCTTAGAAATCCCAGTCCTCCTATGAAATGAATACAGTACTAATATTATAAAAGTCTTAATTTCCCTTTTATACATTTTTCAGTGCATTTTTCTGAAACAACAGAAATCATGGATTCCTTAGCTTCTTGAAAAAGCAGCGTCTAAAGGACATGCTTAAATTCAAGACGATGCTTTAGTTTCAAGATAATGCTATATGTAACAAAACTTCAAGATGTATTTCTTCCATTTCTAAGAAGGCCTGACAGTATCACCAAAAAAGGTAAAAAATGAGAAAACTGTCAAATCAGACTTTCATGTCTCTCTAGAACAAAAGGCCCTGAGTATGTGTATTATAATGTTATGTTCAAATAACAAGTATATTATTTGGATCCTCTCTATTATAAATTCAGCTACTGCCTGAAAAACATGGGAAAAAGTTAGGGGAACAAATACCGACCAGCAAGGAACACTATCTGAATCTCAAACTCATCACTCTTCCTGGCTTTCTTCTCTTCCTACTGGACACATTTATTTCTTTATACTTTAATTTGAAGACTGCAGTAGACAACCAATAGAAAACAACCAATAGATTTCTTCCATTATGAATCACCTTAAAATGCTTCTTTCATATTCAGGAAAAACTGCATGGATATATTGCACACTCTAATAAATAGGAACTAAACATTTTGACAAGGAATCATAAACTGTGCTTTTAAAACTACTTGTGTGTCACAGAATCACAGAATTGTAGGGGTTGGAAGGGACTTCCTCTCATCCAGTCCTCACCTCCCCTGCTAAAGCAACTAAAGCAAGGTTAGGCCAGAATGCATTTAGACAAGTTTTTAATATCTCCAAAGAGGGACATTTCATAGGCTCTCTGAGCAGCCTGTTCCAGTGCACTGTTACCGTCAAAGTAAAATAATTTTTCCTCGTGTTGAGCTGGAATTTCCTGTGCTCCAGTCAGTGCCTATTGCTCCTTGTCCTGTCAGAAAGCACCACTGAAAAGAGTGTGACATCATCCTATTGACATCTATCCATTAGATATTTATAAGCTTTGATGAGATCTCTTCTCAATCTTTTCTTCTCTTTTTCACAAGAGACTCAGGTCTTTCACCCAGCCTTTCTTCATAGGGATGGTGGTCTGGTCTGTTGGTCATCTTTGTACCTTCTCTGGACTTCCTCTAGGAGCTCCCTATTCTTGAACTGATTCATCCAGAACTGGACACAGTACTCCAGATGCAGCTTCAGCAGGAAAGAGTACAGGCAAAAGATGACCTCCCTTCACCAGCTGACTCCCTTCTTTTTAATGCGCTCTAGGAGACCACTGGAGACCATTTATCAGTTCTCCCTTGACTTGTGTTTGCCTTATGCACTGTACTAATCTGCATTACTTATATTGTATGTACTATACCAGATGACGAGAACAGTTACCTCTTATGCCTTAACGCTTCTGTTATTATTAAATGGTAGATGATAGACAGTTCTGTACTGGCATCTCCTTGTCAATCAACATTTAATCTATACCATGGTGCAAACAATACCTATGATCTTTTTCATACTAAATACAGCATATTACTCTTCTCTTTTTTGAATTTTGCCTTCTTATTTTTGGCTTATTCACAAATTTCTCAAAATCTATTGATTTGTAAACTAAAGAGCCTGACATCTCCCAGTATTGAATGTAATTTGTAAAATTCCAGTGCTTCATTATTATTCCCTCAACCATGTGTTAGACTGGAAAGTGGAAATTTAGCATGAAAATTATGAAAATTATTAATGCTTAATAAAAAGAAAAAATCCTTGCCAAAATGTGTATAAAAACAGCTATCCTTTGAGATTTTCACTAGCTGTGACCATCTAGTACTACAATTGTGTAATACATAATTGCTTTGTTTGATTATAAAAGATGTGGTGCATTAAGAAATTTAATAGAATAAGGAGCAGCAGCTCTGCTGAGTGTTCCTTATCCAATAAGGTTGTACCCTGTAGAAAAAGAAAATTAAAGTGATTTTACATTATTTGTTCCTGACAAATTAATGCTGACCATACCTTAACACTTGATTATCTTCCAAGAATTTGCAAACTGATTGTTCAATAATTTGTTCCAGTAGCTTTCTAGAATTATATTTAGGCTGAACTGTCCATAGTTCCCTACATGCTCATTCTCCTTTTTTTAATGATAAGCATATTATTTGTCCTTCCTGGTTCCACTCAGAATACACTTATCATCCAAAGCTTTATGGAGTTCTTTTCTTCAGCTTGCTTCATCTAGTCCCTTAACCATATTCCTGAAGACCTTGAAAACTGTATATAACAAATCTAAACATTGTTTAACTCAAGCAGACATAATTACCAGAATTTCTATACTTCTGTAAATATGCATCTGAGTACAATTAACCATTTTCAGAATTCTAAATCTAGAAGATAAAAGATACTTTGTTCTTTTCAGCATCAGTATTGATTTTTTGAGATGCAAACTGGTAACTGGAGTTATATTCTCCCTTATCTTGCTTTTTTATATTTAAATTATTTGCACACTTCAAAATAAAATATTAGTTTATTTCTACAAGCAGCAAACGACTTACAGGGATATAAACCCAGCTAAAAACTGCAAACAGTGCTACTGATTTGTACAAAATGTACAGCTTGCTTAATACCAAAAATGCATATCCTATTAATTTAAGGCTGGTGAAGTTTTTTATAAATTTGTATTACTACATTTACAACTGCTTTTTTTTTTCATACCTCAATTTCTATTCAACTAAAATGAGTTCGCGCTTCATAAATATGTGTGGTAATTTAATTTTACAAGAAAAATATTACTCTTATAAATATTAAACTATTAAAATTCTAATAAAATAATAATATGTTATTCTAGAACAATTTAACTCTTGTCACATATAGAAAAATCGCATTATTTGTGCAGAATTATGCCTGTTGATAGGATTTTGATAAAACCTGGACAAAAATTCTTTAGGTTCTGCCTTTTTCTGTTGAATATTTCAGTAGACATTTAATATGAAAAATTCTGTGCTTCACAGTAGGAAGGGATTTTTAATTTCAGGCATTAACCTTTTATATCTGTTAAACAGGATCCTAAAGAAGTTTCTGAATTTTTACTCACATAGTGCTGACCCTAGTTCAAGTCTGCTGGGCAGCATTTGTTTTAGAAAAGCATTTTCATACTTCGGGAAAATTCAACATGTTGAACCATGTGTTGTGTCTCAGAAATATGTTTACACTGCACAAGAACTCCTGTGCGCTACTGTGTAGGAACAGTGATGGATACTCCTGCATAATGGCAGAAAATGCTCACTACTAAATTACCCACAGATAGATTTATCACACTCCCGTTTAATCCCGCCCCAGAGTAGGAGGCACTGTGAACCCTCTGCATCACTTAGGAAGAGTAAGTGAGACTTGAAGGGAGATGAACTGATGTGATGAGCCCTGAGCGCCAATATCTTGACACTAGTTTGATTGAACAACAGAAACAGGTATCACAGACAAAATCTAAGGCAGAAACAATCTCTTTCAGAAAAAATAACATCCTCGAGGCAAATCTTGATTTAATTCATTAGTCCTTTTTCTCATAACAAGATTGTTTTATGTAGATTATTGCCTTGCGCAGAACTAAAACTAATTTACATGAAAACTAGTTTTGGTAAAGAATTAATGAATGGGTCATATGCATTTCTGTGGTTTACATCCACATTTCTGGTAGCAATACTTTTCTTGGCACTTCTAGAAATTTATGAGGCAGATTGTCACTACTCAGCTGCTAAATCACTTCCTTACTTCTGGTCTTCACACTGTTCCTGACACAGACCAGGATGCTGTTTGTCTTACTGGACACCTGGGCATGCAGCCAGTTCATATGTAGCTGAATATCAACAATCACCCTTGAGATCTTTTCCACCAAGCAGCTTTCCACACACTCTTGCCAAGCCTGTAGTGCTGCATGGGATTGTTGTGTCCCAAGTGCAGGATACAGCACTTGGCCTTGTTGAACCTTATCCCATCGGCCAAACAGGTCTTGGTGTCTTTTGGCTACTAGCCATTCTACTATTAGTCATTCAAATGCAAACACAATTTGATTCAGTTTCTGTGCAAAATATCACTCAAAGGTCATGGAGTTATGTGTATGAGGAGAAAATCAGACTCCATACCATTCAATATCAGTAGAGCTGAATCAGTAGAGCTACTTTATTGAGCTACAGTGTGGTTTTTATATCAGCAAGCAGTAACCTTCTATCCTAGGGCCTACTGACAAAATATCCCCATTATCTTACACAGATACCCTATGTACTCCTTGTTTCTGTTAGATCTTGTTCCTGGCACAGTTTGCTGCTGTCATGTCTTCATTCCAACAAGTCCCAACACATCTTAACTCCCAATGTCAATCCTCACTTGCAGAGCTAACCAGCTCTGCTCTCTGCATCCCAGCATGTGTACTGATTTAACATGGGTGCATTATTTCTTTTCTCCCACCCTTTTTCCTTCCAGCACAGAAAAACTTACAAGGAACTTGGGGGGTAGACTGGCACAGAGTTAGGAGTAAAGCTTAATGTGGGAAGAAGAGAGGGGTGAGTGAAAGATGGTTTTATTTTGTTCTTACTTGTTACAGTCCTCCTCAGTTACAACTAATTGTAAATTAATTAAATAAATGTCCTCAAGATGAGTAATGGTTTTGAGTATCATGAAGCTTTTCATACAGTTTCTACCCCTGTCCTGAAAAGAGAGGGAATGATAAGAGTGGCTTGGTGGATACATGGTGGCCAGTCAAGATAAGTCCACCACACATGCATAAACACATAAACTTATGTCTTTAAGATAGATTTGTATCTCAATGCTGAGTAAGTCTGGAAATACAGATTTCAAGTTCCACCTGGGATTTGCCCTTTGTACCTGAACTGCGTAGCACAATGTAAAAATTTTATCCCATCTCTTCTCCCTTGCAAGTAATATAGTCATGTTAGTCGGGCACAAATGCATTGTGGTAGGTCCACCTTCTTTTAATTTCAATATACTTTAACATTTGTTCAAGTTCAAAGATATATATTTTACCCCCAATTATCTCTCAAATGAGTGAGGGAGAAAGGGGAGAAGACAGAGTGTACTCTTAGTAGAAAAGCTGAGAAAATATACATACAATTTTCATTTTCATGAAAATCATAATACCAAAATCCTTGCTTGAAATTTTTAGTGAAATATCAGAATAATAGAATATGACAAGGGCAAAGACAGTTTGTGGAGTGCAATAAAATAAGTTGTCATTTCCTGACACAACAGAAGTGCATGGGAGCAATTACATTCTGGCAGCCTTTTCTTTTTTCCCTTCTGGAGCTTCAGACTAAAATGAGTTTCATCTTATTACAATTTGTACCATGTTTAATTTCGTTCAAAAGCACAATCATTCTAAAAGAGAGAGAAAGAAAGTGAAAGAAACCCACAAGAGAGTGAAATAATTTTGAAGGTGGAAAAGGGGCAGTAATTTTGTCCAGATAATGTTGTCATTATTTGTAAAGCCTTTAATGCTGGAATTTATTTATTTATGATGCATGGGTTATTACCCACCATCTGACTTGTGTTAGCAGTGGTCTGTTTGAGATTATGGTAACGTGTTTCTAATTTGAGATGTGTTGGAAGCCAGAACAAGGCATCTCATCTGCAGTCCTCTTTGAGGCCTGCTGTTTTCAATTCCTCTTCACAGAATGGGCTTTCATTTGATTTGTTATGGGGATTTTTTCTTCCGTTGCCAAAACAGCTGCAAGCCTGGAAGGGAATGAGACACAAGGCCACATCAAACTTGTTAGCTTGTAAGAGAAACAGTATGCTCCAGGAACAAAAAGGGGAACTGAAGAGATCAGATAGAATAGGAAGGGACAGACGAACTGAGGTCAAGGGAAAAGGAAAAGAGTTCTAATAGAGTTTTTATTTTAGTTTTCATATCCAGGCAACATAAAAAATACTTTCTTTTCTAAGTGGCATACAACATAGTCATAGTCATTTAGGTTGGAAGGGACCTTTCAGATCATCAAATCCAACCATCATCTCAACTCTTGCAAACATGTTGTTTTGTTTTTAATTTCATTTCCCAGTTAACACAGAGAGATTTTTTTTTCTTATTCCTCCAGTTTTGAGAGACTTCAACTGCTTATATGCTAGTAAAAAGCAGGAAATAAAACATTTACCCCAAATAAAATGCTATGAAAGGGGATAGCCCCTGATGTGGCACGCATGGTAGGGAGATGTAAAGACAACGAGAAAAATACCACTCTATTGCTTTGCTGAGTATCTTCATTTTTAGGTCTCAGGGTCTGTCTAACAGGCATTTCAACTGTACTTCTGAAGTTAAGTAAGCAAGTCAAGAAACTTACTTTTCTCGGGAAACTGTTTTTTCTCCATGAGACATGGACTATGGGCTTTTCAGCATCCTAGCTGCATTTGCTCTCAGGAATATTTTTTGAAAATAGCATGGGTCCTTCCTTATATGATTTAAATCTTACTAAATATTTTTCAGAAGTCTGTTGGTAGTTAATAGTTGAACATCCCCGATGTTAAAATGGAGGGTGTTTTATGTTAAATACTATTGTAATGTACCATTTCATTTTTAGTTATGGCATTCACTTGCCTCACTGCATTATCATAAATAGAATCTCAATTTCTGAGTAGAATTTCTGGTGAATCACTGGATCAGTTTTTTTTATTCTTTTCATCAGACTGATTGACTCTTTACTCAGTTTTAGCTGTTCATTCATTTGCTGAATATCAGTAATGGCTTTAACATGTTTCATGCAATTCACAAAACAAAAATAATTTGGAAACTTGAACTTTATTTATAAGATCAATTACAGCTTGTTGCAGTCAAACACATTTTCAGGGTTTTTTTTGGTTTTTATAGTGCACTGGTGATACTTAAGTGTATTTATGTTAACATTTTCCCAGTAGAATTTCAGAAAAGAAGCCAGTATTCTTATTTATTTGCAAAGTATACTAAACTGGTAGGATCCACAATGCTACCCACAGTTTACTGAACTGTGGCTAATTTCAAGTACATGAACTTCTGGTATGCATCATAAACTTCAGATCACTATTACAGTATGGTGGATAAAGTCATAGGGGGGGTGCTAGTTAATACTGGTTAGTTGCCAGAGTTTTCAAGAAATAGCTCACAAACTCACCAGAAATTAATCTAGAAAGTAACAATTTTGCAATACAATAGCTCCTTCGGAGTTACTCAGAAGATGTTGACAAGCAACTGCTTTTTTTTTTTGCAACCCTCCTCCCTGGTGTAACAAATTCAGATGAAATAGAAACCTTAAAAAGTTATTTTAGAATATATGCTGTACTGGGGATGGAAAAATTACTAGATGAGCTCTGAAGGCCAGGTGGTTCTTAACATGTGGTTTTCTTTCATTCCTTGTTTGTTGGGCCAGGATGCCCTTCTCCGCCAACCCTAATGTTTACAGGGAACGAGCCTCTGGGCCTCAAAAAGTTGGTAAGAGGAATATATAAGCCCTACAAATAGCAAGAAAAGCTTACAGCTGGCCTTCAAGGCAGAGTAATGAATACAGGCACCCTGATGGAAGAGTAACCCCCCACGGTTAGGGTGGTGCATGCCTGCAGGCAGGAGCGGGACTTAGAAAAATATTTGCCCCCAGATCCCTCGGCCCAGACATTTACGGGCCCTACGCACCACGACAGGGAGCTCAGGGACTACTGGGCCGAAGGGAGGCCGAAGGAACAGAAGAACTTAAGGGAGAAAGAATAAGAAATGCAGCCTTTCATTCCACTGGGACCACGCCGTCTCCGGGAGAGCCCGCAGAGCGACGCTTGCCCACTCTCGGAGCTCTGGATTCCTGAGAACCCGCCCCTGCCTGCAGGGAAGCTTAAGCCTTAACCCCTTACCCGCCAGTCTGGCTCGTCCGGTGTGGATGAGGGGTGTGTCTGTGGGTTAGGAAACGAAGAAATTAGCTTAGCCATATAATAAAGTACCTATGTGTTTAAGACTTGGGCTAATATTGTGGATGCCGCGTCCCTAGACGTGTTTAAGGCCAGGCTGGATGAGGCATTGCGCAACCTGGTCTAGCGGGAGGTGTCCCTGCCTATGGCAGGGGGTTGGAACTAGATGGTCTTTAAGGTCCCTATTCTACGATTCTATCTGAGAATCCCCAAACCCTTCCGGTTACACATGGCTGTGTGATACAACATTTTTTTGATAAAGCTTAGTCTTTTGGAACAGCTGCTGAGTTCGCACTAACGCTCTTCAATAGAAATCTCTGAATGCAGGAGTAATAGTGTCATGGTGAGATTTCTTACTTAAATTTGCTATGAATTAGCTGTTATATTTAATCAGGCTTTTAAGCAAAAAACAATAATCTTTTGAGGAAAATTTTCATGAATATTTTCTACATTGAAAATGCAAAAAAGTGGATCTTCAAGCAAATCTGAATGCGAAGATGATATCTACCTTGCAGAAGTCTTTTGTTACAGATAGAAACTTATTTACAGTAGCTCAAAAATATACTCCCTCTTCTTTGAATATGAAAAAATAAGCCTTAAAAAACATAGGCGATGTTAGACAAGAATATACAAAAAATAAAAGAACATACAAAAACACATACAAAGAAAGCAATGGAATAAGCCAAAAACAAAACCCATACAATCATGTAAGATACAACCTCTTTCTCCACCAAAAATACAATAATTTTACTTGATCACAGTACATATGAGTTCTGACAAAAGAGTTTATCCAAAGAGTGAGAGAACCATATTTAATTTCTCTTGTGTAGTTCACATAAATGTGAAAAGGAAGCCAAGTGTGCCTGTGTATATCTCAGTGATTGGATATGTTCCCTCACCCTTCTTTATTGCATATCATGAAAAGTTACTAAAGACTTTTTTAAAATTTATCTTACTGCTCAGTGGCATCAGAGAAGATGATATGTGTGAGTTGTAGTCACCATAGTTATTATCTGTTAGAAATTAAAGATTGCAGACGAAATACTTTAAAGCAAAAGGTTGTTTTGTCCCATCTTATTAAACATGATCTTACACTTGTTGCTAATTTTCTCCAGAGTATCAAAGGTCTTTGCTTGTTTGAACACAAGGGGAAAAGTTCTATTCTTTATAGAGAGCAAATTAGAGGGCAAACAGGAAAGTATGCGTATGTTAATTACATATGGGTAAGACAAGAACTTGATGTTGTCTCTAGAGTTCTCCACTGCCTGACTTAGAGCCCAGAAAAGACCATCGATGATTCTATATCAATTCAGTGATTGACATAGATACGTTCTTTCAGATATTATTATGGTATTATGGAGCCTTTTGTATTCACTGTCATGTGATTTGTATTCAGCCTTGAAGCTGCAATTGCTTTCAGAATGATTTCATTGTGTTTAAAGGCGAAGCGCACATGGTAGTTACTACCTTAAATAGCACTCCAGGTTATCAGATCTGCAGCTTAGAAATGTCTACCAACAGAATGTCTGTATAAGCTGAAATAAAAAAATTATTTAATTTGAAAATTCTGCCCTTAACTGTAGCCAAGAGTGTATGTTTAAGAAAAGTGTATATGAACAAGAAAGGATGCCATGTTTGCTTCCACTGGTTTATTTTCTGACAGCCTGAATTATACATATTTCTGAGTAAATGGTCATACTGAGGTCTTTGAATTCATGTGTGACTTTTCTTTCATGGCTTGTTTTCTTACTATTTGAGCACATTCAGGCTTTTAGCCTTGTGTTACTCAGTTTCATGATTCAGATACACTTCAAGCTAAAAAACCATTCTTTCAGTAGGAGATGTAATGAAAACAGGCTTTCCATGAACCAAAGGCAAGTGACGCAAGGTGTAATAATTAAGAGCTGTGTGTCAGATATCCATAAGTCAGTGCTTGACTGTTGTACTTCTAAGACAACCATAACCCTACATCTCTAGACAAAAAAAAGTACCTGAAATAGTCTACCATCAATGTAAATGGAAATAGATTAATTTAAAGCTTGTAAAATACTTTAAGTACTTGAATATGAAAGAAAAATGTGATGAGTCAACAACAACAACCTACTCCTTTTTAGTTGTTCTGAGTGAAGGATTTCATTTTTATCCAGTCATAAGCCTGCCTTCTCTTTGGTACTGAAAATTTTTCAGAATCATGCAAACAAGTGAGCTCCTTTGTACTCAAGATAATGCCTAAATATTTCATTTTAAGTATAAATCTAAGTTAATTTGGACTATCTATAAAGAAAACAAAATGTTTCAAATGTGTCCGACCAAGACTTATGAAAACATGAAAACATTCTATTTTGAGTTGTCTCCTAATCACTGGCAAAACTGTAGGGTAGCCTACCATAACTTCAGGGTTTACACTCATTGCACTCAAAAAGCTATACAGATACTTGTTCAGCTTTCTATATTGCTTAATTTTATTTGAAAATGTGATAATTTGCTGATTCACAACAAGTGTAGATACTGTTTAGAATAGTTTTACATTCTTTTTTTTTTCTTGTTCTACTCCAGTTCACTTATAAGAATATGATGTAGGCTTCTAACTAAGCTGTATCTATGCAGAAAACAGACTTCTCTTCTGATCTTGTACACTAAGTGATTCAGTCAGTCTAGCATGCTGATCTGTGATCAAACCGTAAAAGGAAAAGCTAAATAACAAATAGTAATTTTTATTCATACCTACTGAAATAAAGAAAGATAAGATTCACCAAAACCATCAAATGTAGATTTTAAAGTAGGACCTGGTACACCAACAACTATACACACAAACCATTAAGTTTCAATAGACATACAGGTCATAATACCTGTAAATTATTTTTCTCTTGGTCAATACAAAGTATTGATTTGTCATCTTCCTTTCACTTCAAATATTATGTACTCCATGATTTCTGATAGACCTGTGATGTGAGGGTATAATTTGTGGTGTCATATGGTACTGTGTAAAAGTCTACATAATGGCTAAACTGGCAAATCATTCCACCCCCACATGTGAACAGTAGTTTTCCTTCTCTTCTGTTGTGTGCATGTGAATCTTGCCTTCTCTTTTCCAAGTTCCACAGCCAGACAAAGCCTCTGAAATCTGGGTGGCAAATCTACACTTTGAAAGGGAGACAGAGGCCACCCTTTAATATTGTTGGATAATACTAAATAATATAGGGAAACCACAGCAGGATAAATGCTCCCTCCACAGGCATACACAGAACTCCCACTGACATCAACTGATTTTCTGGCTTTATATATCTATTGGAAAAATGCGTTAGCCAAACTCCTCCAAAATTCAGAGTCAATATGATCTCAGAGGCAAGAAGTGGAATGCCACAAAATTTAAAGACGCGGACTTGTGGTGTTTTGCACTTGGTTGGCCTTTTAAAACCAGGACAACACTGAAGTTCATGTTTCACATGCATAGTCTTTGAAGTGGTCAAAAAGATTTATTTATATGTGACTATACTTAGGCTGTCCATGTGAAGTCAATCTCAAGTTTAATAGAATATTCCCTATATCATTCCTTTAAGGGAACCTAATATACAGGCTGAAGGAGTTGGGGTTGTTCAGCCTGGAGAAGAGAAGGCTCAGGGAGGACCTTATAGTAACTTATCAGTACCTGAGGGGATCCTACAGAAGGGCAGGGGTAGGACTTTTTAATAAGATATCTGATGGGAGGACAAGAACCAATGGATGTATATTGGAAGGGGGTAGATTCAGGCTTGAAATAAGAAAGAAATTCCTTGCAGTGAGGGTGGTGAAACACTGGAACAGGTTGCCCAGAGAGGTTGTGGACGCCCCCTCTCAGGAGCTGTTCAAGCCCAGGCTGGACAAGGCACTGGGCAGCCTGGTCTAGTGGGAGGTGTCCCTGCCTATGGCAGGGGGGTTGGAACTCGATGATCTTTAAGGTCCCTTCCAACCCAAACTATTCTATGATTCTATGATTCTATATTCCCACCCCATCATGGCTGACAGCCCAACAGGAAAAGCAAAGGACAGATCATTTTTTCTTTCTTGGCAGTTTCAAATACAGGAAAATACTATATTTTGAACAGTAAGCCTTGAAGTGCTTTTAAACTCCATATGAAATAGGAAGTTTTTTTCAAAGTCATCAACTTCATCTGCTTCAAAATGGACTTACCTCTTAGTTCATCATCAACAATCAAGTAGCATATCACTTTCCAAAATAGAGGTACACTGAAGGTGATATGCAATTTTTTTTTTCTCATTTATATGCATAACAAAAAACCTCAAAAATCTTCTCTTTGCTTGGAGTGATGCAAGAGAAATAAGAAAAACTGTGGCTAATATACGTAGAACTGTAGGTCACATATAGCTCTCTGAGATGTAAAATACCGTATATACTTAGGATATAGATAAGAGTGATTTATCTGAAAAATGTTTAAATTTTACATTAAATGGAAAGGGAAAAAATTTTAAAAGAAAATAAAATAAAAAACAAGCATGGGGGAAATTTTTAGCTTTGACTTGATAAACTTAAATGTGGATGGAAGAGTTCAAATAATTGCTTCCAGATGTAACAATTGCTCAGAAATAGGCAACTGAAACCTTTACATAGACAGGATCTATCTGTCCTATGCATTGGTATTATTGTTAAATGGGAGTGTCAAAGAAGCAAGAGGCAAGTCTGTAGAATGATCTACACTTCCTTGCTGTCTCAGAGAACATATAATTCCGCATTCAAACCCATACTTTTTTCTTCAGTGCAGATAAACTTAGATTTTGTCTATTAAATCCATACTGGTGCCTGAAATTCTCATTAGAGCCGTGCCCAGAAAAACCTCATAATGGACACTGACTAAGAGCTTGAAGTATGGCTTTAGAATTTACAAATCCACTACCCGTTTGCTTCTAATCTATATTTAGGAATACGTATCTGTGTTGCATTAAATAAAAAGGAGAGAAATATGAGCACATTAGTGCTAATGCATCCCACAATGTTAAGAAAGCTTTCGTATTTTTAAGTAGACTTTCAGAGAGAGTACACATCCCAGAATTCAAATGCTCAACTTTCAATGCAATGGCCACCTGCACTCTTAAGTCCTTAGTATTTACACCAGTGTGCTACTATGTTTAAGGTAGAAAAATATGTATGTGATTTAGAAGTATACTCATGTGATATGAAATAAAATTAAATGCAATATTAAATTTAAAAATACAAATTCGTAACCAATTTTAGATTTGTGAATTTCTGCAATGTATTAAAAAAATTAATTCTGGACACCTGAATTTTGAACATCTCCTTTTCCTTGGGGTTTCCATTGACTTGCTTATATGAAATTTATTTTAGCAGATACTATTTTTGGAGCATAATTCTCACCTGAAGATGAGCTTATGATGCTTAACACAGGTTGTTTTTACAGCCTAAAAATACTGCTTTTTGAGCTTCATCTAAAAATATTTGCATTACAGTACATAGAAGCCTTAGCATTCTTAAACATTTTTTAACTGTTGTCCAAAAGTTACTTAAGAAAAGTATCATTCTAGTGTATTGGAATCTCCTTTTCTAATTTATATTTATTCACACAGTGTGAGGGAGGAGAATTGTTACTGTCTTAAAGCATCAGAACTTCAGTCCACCTTGCTCTACCCACTGACTGCAAAAGAAGCCATAACTTTGGATGCCAAGTGTGGATTACATAAAATAGCCATGCATATTAAGGATACTTTGCGCATCAAAATATATCAAAAGATGTGAAGAGATGTTATTTTTGGATCTGGAGTTTTTTCTTGGTTTTATTTGAGGTTTTGCTGTTTTGGGGACTTTTTTGTTCAGACATTTGTTCTTCTGTTGGGTCGGGGGGTTCTTTGGGGTTTTTTGTCTATTTAAAAAACATTATCAAAACACCTGTCAGTGACTTCTGTCAGAGCCTTGATTGGTTCTTCAGAAGAAATCTCACATGAGGATAGGACAGGATGGAAGGTATATCATCTAATATTCTGTATTTATTAGGCCAAACAATGGTAAAAGGTAAGGGTTTTCCTTCCTGGTTCAGGCATCTCCTGCTATTTAGAAGCATTTCACCTAAACCAAATTGCTAATTACTAGAAAATCTAGCAGAGACCAATTATAAACAGGCCTGCTGAGAATAGCCTACTTTTCTATTGGTTTTAGAATTAATAATTTAAAGGTAATGATTATTTTTGGGTTAAAACCATAACAAAACAAAAATTAAACATACTGCTTAGTGTCATAAACAATAATATACCACTCTGGCAGCTTTAAAATTCAAATTAGATATTTTATATTTAAAAGGAGAAGATATTTCTTTGTAACTATAAAATTTCAACCAATTAAAATAGTCAAATTACGTTACTTTTAAAAACATTTGCAGGAGTTATGAAAAGCAAAAGAAGTTAAAGCTAGAGGACCTAATAACATTAAAAACTATGTAATCATTAAGTAGTTGCAAAACCACTTATGAAAACTAAGCAAAATATAATCAAGATATGGATACATAGGGATTCAAATAAGATCAGATGAACTTCTAGAACAGAATGATCAAAAGTTAATTTTTTTCTAATGTATTTTAGAGATATTAGTCATTGTGATTTTTATTGCCTTCTATGTGCATATAGAACTTAGGATGCTACTGACAACTGGAAGAGGATGACCAGGGAAGTTGTGTTCCCTGAAGTGTTTAAGGCCAGGTTGGAGCATATAAGTAGCCTGTATTAATGGAAAGTGTCCCTTACCCTGGCAAGGGATTTTGAAGTAGATTCTGTGATTCTACACAGCAACAGTAATTAATGTACTTATAATAGAAATTAAATTTGATGAGGCAGCTAAACACACTAGCCAAAAATCTCATTGAATCTTGTGAGAAACTTACTACATTTTTTTAGAAGGTGTTACTTTGGTGAAGGTGAGTAACATAGCATTTTTGTCCTTTTATCTATACCAAGGCATTCTGCACATCAAAACCTCAATAGCGTCTGCCAGGAAGTTTTATTGAGATGTGCACAGCTATTCCCTAGGAATCAAATGGAGACAATCAAACTCAGTTCCTACAAATGAAACAAATGTAAGCAAGTTTCTGGCAATAATAGGTCAACATATGATTTTTATTGTGCACTAAGAATACAAATTGCTAACTGATAGGTTATTTGTCTAACAAAGAGCATTCCTTAGAAAGCACAATAGTGGTAGTGGCATGTATTTTGTATCCAGCATCCAGAGGGAGAATGAGACCATTTGTTCATTTAACTGGTCAACTTGAGAATATGAAAAATGCATAATTTCTTAATAGCAGTGAAAGGACAAGTGGTCTTTTACAAGAATCTGGAAAGCTTCAGATAGATCAGCATGGTCATTGACACAGATTCTGCAATCATATTTAAGAGTATTTAATTGGTTTATCTGGCCTAGAGGCTCTGATCATTACGTGATTTTGCTCATTTGTTTTAAAAACTGCTTACCGATCAGTTTCCTTTGCTTTGTTTTATTTGTTTTTGATGTGTTTTATATTGAGTGAGAATTAAATTTGATGCACATAGTTCCATAAAAACTTTCCCTGTAATAAGAGACATTTTTAAATGGAAAAAACTACCTTACTAGATTAAAAGTATGCAAACTATAAACCATACATATAGTATGTAAAAAATAAAGAATTTATTCATTTATTCTTTTTACTAAACAATGTGATGGTACATACTAAAATGAAACACATAAACACATGCACAAAAGAAGTTGTACCTCTACTAGCATGAAGATATCTCTCTAAAAAACAAGAAATATGGAATGATCTGTTTCCAGGCAAACAAAAAAATAGTACCTATCCAATCTTCATCTGTACCTCTAAAAGCAACTATTTTAATCTCAGTAGCAGTCAAATTCCATTAAAAGGCTTTATAATGTTTTTATTTCTTTTTTTTTAAGTCTGGAAATAATTCTATTATGAATTTCAAGTAATACCTGAAATAGTTCAATAATAAAGATGATTAAATATTTGGAGTTTAATTTTTCCATTTTAAAAAGTTTTTAGCCGGCATTTATGAAATTTTAAGTGGCAAGTATTCTTCTGTGTTTACTTCTGGTAGAAGCAGAGTGTATGTATGGTAGAAGGAAGAAATGAGGACTATTCTCATGAATAATTTTGGAAATTTTACTTAATTTTCTTTTAAAACGTTGGAGTTCTACCCAGTACAGCACAAGCTGTGACCAACATGTAACAATGTAAAGAGAGACAAAATTTCCAAACCAGAATTACATATGTAGACTATAAAACCTAAACACTTTGAATCTGCCCTCTCAGGACTAATACATATATGACTTCAGATCCTTGCTAAAATTAGTATTTTGAAAGATGCTTTAGTCTAATGAATGGAAAATGAAACTGAAGTAATAGATTATGTAGAACTTCAAAATTATATTTTCAGTGATTCATGAGATTTTGCCTTAACTGCAAGAAAAGACACAAAACTCTCTTGCTTGATTTTTTTATTTTTACACAGTCATCTCAAAACATAAGATACAGGCCATGTAATACAAAACATGTGAGACGCAGAAGAAGTGTGCTATGCTGTCTAAGCTGTCTAAAGTGGATGCTAAGGGTAAAGTCAAATGGAAAGTTCAAAAAGAGATCACACAACCCAAAATTGTATAAGGAATATTTACAACTGCAGTAGAAGATCACAGGCACAATTAATATAAAAAAATATTCCAAGCTAGTTTATTCCATACAATGTTCTTCAGATGGATTGTGTGTCAGATTTATTCTACATTTCATAAAAGCCATGTGGTAACTGGTTTCTGATGTAATTTTTGCTTCTGTTCTTATTGGCGACAGAGTGACTTGAAAAAGATGAAGTCTCCTCCATGCTACTGTGAGGTTCTCCCTGAGCTTTCTCTTCTCCAGGCTGAACAACCCCAACTCCTTCACCCTGTCTTCTTGCCATGATGCAAGGCATTAGGGGCTTCCCTGGCACAAACATTGCTCAGGTTTTGCCATGTCAGTTGTCACTGTTCCCGTCCTGTTTCGTGGGAAGGGGGGCAATGTGGGTAAAAAACAAGAACAGGAAAACATCTGGAATGAGGGGCAGAAAAGGGGCAGGAATTTCCAGAACAACTCAGATGAGGGCCACTTCCTGCAGTCCTTCTGCATCAGCTTTGGCACCTACCTGGTCTTTGAGCTCTTGGACCAGTGCCTCTATGACTACCAGAAGTGCACAACTTCTTGCCGCTGCCCAGGCGCCACATCTGCACCATCACGGCCCAAGTGCTGGCAGTCTTGTGCAAGCTGAGGGAGTTGTCCATCATCCATGCAGACCTCACGCTAGAGAACATCATGCTGGTGGACCAGGCCCATTGTCCTTTCCGCGTGAAGTTCATCGACTTTGGTATTTCCAGCACTATCTCTGAGATTTGCAGTGCCAAGGAGCCCTTGATCCAAACCCTCTATTACTGGGGTGTCTGAGATCTTGCTGGGCCTGCCCTTCTGTGAGCTGGCGGACATGTGGTCTTTGGGCTGCGTGATGGCAGAGCTTCACCTGGGTCAGCTCCTCTTCACCGGCGAAAACGAGGACGACCAACTTCGTTACATCTGTTGTGCCTTGGGGCTGCCATGGCCTGACCTGCTGTGTGCCGCCAGGAAGACTCACTTGTTCTTCCGTTGGGTGCCCTATCCTGCCACTTGNCTTCCGTTGTGTGCCCTACCCTAACACTTGCTGGAAGCTCCAGCCGCCAGTGGGTCCCCAACCCACTCAAGAGGACAAAGAACATCTCCTTGCTGGACCAGCTGGCAGTGATCAACAGCAGCCCCATGTCTCAGACCAGGCAGGAGGCATGGGCCGAGTGCTGTGACCTGCGGGAGATGGTGGAGCTGCTGAAGAAGATCCTGAGGTGGAGCTGGCACAAGAGGATCTGGCCCAGCCATGCCCTCAGGCACCCCTTCATCTCTATGCAGCTCCTCAAGTCCCAGTTCCCGGCCACCTGCTACTACCAGCTCTGCTGGGAGGGCCTGGGAGCATCCCGCAAGGAGCTCGGGGCTGCCAAAAACATGCCCAGCTCCAGGGGAGGTGCCCTGGTCCCCACTGGCCCCCACACCAGCCAGAAGGCCAGCAGCAGGTTGGAGGGACCCAGTCTGGCCGGAGACAGCTGCAACAGGCAGGAGGAGTGTGCTGGCAAGCTCTCAGCCACTTTGAAGGAGCTTGCCTCTGTCCCCAAAGGCCAGCACATGCTGGAGACTATCCCAGACGGCAAGGACACCAGACAGCTGCCTGGGGACAGCGGTGACAAGCAGGAGGGCTGCCCTGGCACCATCTTCCCTGCCTCCAAGGAAGGTGCCTCCATCCCCCCCAGCCAGCACAGGATGCAGACATTCATCATTCCAAAGGGCACCACGAGGCTGGCTGGGGACAGCAGGGACATCAGGGACAAGCGGCAGCAGCAGGACCTCAGACCCTCCTAACCACATCCCCAGGGAGTGGCTCCAGCAAAAACCCCTTGCCACAAATGGGCTAAGCCACCCAAGCCAACACCATCTGTAGCTCTGAACCACCGCCAGCATGGGCACATTGGGAGGCAGAATCCTCCCTGAACCCCATATTTTTCCTCCTTCCCCACGGCCCCATCAAAAAAACTCCTTCAGGAGAGTCCCTGGCATGGGCCCTGCCAGATCCCACCCCTGCCCCTTCTGATACCTTTTTTCCCTCAATAAATTCCTTGCTTCATTTCACTCTTTGGTGTGGGGTGTTTGGTGCTGCCGAAACTCAAGGGGACCTGGGGTCGGGACATCTGGAGGCTGGCATCTGCTTGGAATGGAACTGGGTTTCTGTGGGCTTTCTTTGTAAGCTGAATTCCAGGCAGTGTTTGTGTGTAACAACAATAGCTTTGGAATGGTGGAGCTCTGGTTGTGCCTGCAGTGACTGCAGTGACTCGTTTGGGGTGAATGGAGGAGGGGATGGGGATGTTTGGATTGCTCTGGTGTGGGAATGGGGGCATGGAAGTGTGTGGGGTTGGAGGGATGTGGGGGGAGGCCTCAGCATTGTGTCAGTTTGAAGGGGTTGGAGGCCTTTGGGTAGTGGGGCTTTCTGACCTTTTGCTTTGGGTCATTTATAACATAGTTGAGAGTAGAACAAAAGTCAAGACAGGAATCCTTAAAATCCTTTGGATCTGGGAAGAGTCAGGGGCAGGGTTCACCAATATAAATATAGTAAATATATAGTTTTTTATATATATAATAATGATATATATTGTATATATAATATATAGTATAATATATTATTTTTATATATCATATATATAATAAATATAATATAAAAAAAAAATAATATAAAAAAGTTATTTCCCCCAGTTC